>JARYHS010001723.1:0-23229 GCA_031002005.1 Vandiemenella viatica | reverse complement strand
AAAAGGTGGGGGATTTTATGAATTTCATTATTTTTTTATATAATAATAAATCAATTATTGGGTTGGCAAGAATCTTAACCTTGTCAGATCACAATGAAACTGACATAGATAATTTATTATATTCATTTGGCTACTACACCGCTAGGCATATTTAACGTTACCATTAACACAATAATCACTAACATATCAATGCAAGCCTAGCGATTACAACTGGCCGATTCATTCAAGCAAACAATTATATGAATTTTACTTTAATTGAAAATCTTCTGACGAAGTTAAGTTAGTAAGCGGGAACAATGTTCAACAATACGCTACAACAAAAAAAACAGTCAGCAATCAAAATGAATACATGAAATGAACATGCGTCTCGGGCGCCGTCAAATAACAAGGAGAAAACAAGGAACTCGCGATATGCAAAGGTTCCCACAATGTTCAACAAAATGTCGGCTAGCTCAGGGTCAAAATTTGCTCAAAGAACACAAGTCTCTTTCTCAAGCGCTTACGGGTCATTCGCAGTCTCATAAGAACACAACGATGCAAGACCTGGCGTTAACACTTTACCATAGCATAGGCAGCAGCACTGAAGTCCGTCACACTATCAGCCCAGCGTGATAGAAAGATCACCAGCCAGTGATCATAGGCAGGTCACTGTACTGACCAAGCACAACCGTTCTGGCCTGGCGAGAAGTCAGCAGTCGACTATCCCAGACCGTGGTCTGGCAAGAGTCAGATCGACTGCTCTGGACCGTGGTCTGGCCAGAAGTTCCTCCTCTTCGGAAGGCGATGGCGTCCCTCTCAGCGAAGGAACATGGCGGGAAAAAAAAACACCCTGAATTAACTTGTGAAGACCCTGTCGATGATTTTCATAGGCAGGTTGGAAATCACGTGGTATCGTTGCACACTCAGATTCGCGGCATTTTTGCCAGCGTCCTCTCCGCGTCCATCCTTGTTGGGGCGGGGGAGGAGGTTGACCTTCACATGTTTGCTGTGCGAACCGTTGGGGTTAGTGACTGGCCTTGGGTGGCGACAGCGAGGCGGCCCCATTGTGTCCGTTCACTGGGAATTACCGTTTCACTTCCGTCCCTAGCCTCAGATGTGCGATCCTTCGCTTAAACAAATCTTATGCTCACAAATGAAATACCCTTGCATATTTATTTAATCATATACAATTTTGGGCTGCCCGAGATCAATTTTAATTAATTTTAATCTGAATAAATTAAAATTAAACACAACTTAATAAAAATATAAATTGTAGCGTGGCGTGATAACGTCCCGTTACAATATACGGCCAACTACGGGAAAATGAAATTATAAAGCATAATTTCATTTTAAGACATTCTAACTCCCTTCCACTGTAACCAATAATCGATATTTTATATATACAGGGACCCACAATGTTATGATTCTTGCCACAGATACTACCTGAACGAATGTCCATGACCTTGACTGTTTTACAATATGTGGACAACCACACGATTTCTTTCCTGCCATTTCATATTAACTTATTAATTAAAGATTCTTATACTAAACAACACAAAACATAATAAAACATGAAATGAAAAAAAAATTGACAAATACAAAATTATGTACATGTGAATGAAATATTTCTTTACCTAATTATTACGCAAGTTCTGCTCATGTCGGAGTCCTGTTATTTTTTGTGAAACTCCAAGAACTAAAGCAAAAAAGGAAACCGCGGAAAACTGGAATGATGTTGCATTTCTAGACCAGATTGTGCCATTCTCCTACTTAAGAATGCACCAAGAGCATCGTCATAATTTCCAAACAGATGAAAAAGAAACCGCCATGACCTTTCTTAAGCATCTCCATTCAAATTATTACCCTGAAGATTTTCTACTGAGGGCCTTATGATTTAATATTTTTTTAAATACATGGTCGATATGCCATTCCGTACAACAGTGAGTTTCGAGTATGTGTCTCACGCAATATGTGTCATTTCGACAAGTTACAGTGCATCAGGAAGTGATTTCGATATAATCTTTTACGTCGTTTCTCGCCAATAAGTGCTACCGACAGATTTACTGCTGCTGAATGGCTTCGCAACGGGGAAATAACAAACGTATATATGCCCATGGGTTAGGAACCTTTAAGGATTTTTATATCCTACTCCCGAAATGGTGCATTTATACAACAAATGTGTCCTGGCCTTTATGTCAGTGACAACAACAAAATAATAATTACTTCCGCATTCCATTCATAATTTTCGAATAGCATAACCCGAGAATACATTTCGGCGCATATATCATATCTCTTTAGTCTCCCGACATCATGTTATTGCCAAACAAACTACATATTTCAGTTATGGTTCGACAAATACTCATTCATTCGTTGCAGCCAGTATGAATGGGACCCCAGCGTACAAGCAATGACCGTTCTTCTACCTGCGTCTGGCAGCTTTAGATAAGAATCTACTCGAAAATCTGGCCGCTCCGGTCCAGCCCTGAATAACGGTTTCGCAGTCCGCTAATGTGTTAGTTCAACAACACGCATTTCTGCAATATTTCTTAAGAAAATCCTACTTCACTATTTAATTACTAGTATTTACATTTTGTTCCTAATCTTCATGTATTACTTAATCGGAAACTTCATCATGATCATAACAGGTCTATGCAGAATGGTAGGATCTAATACTTCTAATTTGTTGTGCGAATTTTAATACAATAATCATCGCTAATTTATTTACAACTTACATTTCAGAATTGGAACTCTTATATGACATTACCGTCTGTTCTGTTTTTAGCTTTCGTGAAAGATGTGAGCTAATTTCTTCCGACAATCGCGTATATAATCTCAATGCAATTCTTGTTTACCGATCTCTAAATATCAATGGGACTTAATGGTCGACAGATAACAATATTGAAACTTCTTGCTTCCATTCGCATATAATAATTCAATGTCACGTCATCGTATGTGAAAGATTTAACCTCTAACTTACTTTTAACACAACCTTTTCCTTCCCATTTGTCAGTGAACTTGTCCTTCTTACAACTGCCGATAAATGTGGACTAAATTTTCCACACAGATAATTACAGTAGACGTAATTATCATTTGCCGTAGCAATATAAAAAAAACCATTGGACTTATATTCCATGAATGCCAACAAAAGAAGAATCGCCACCTTTGCGGTACAAGACGATCTTACATAATGATTATTTCAGCAGTCAACATTGTAAGGACCCAAATACTGAAAAGAAAAGGAATCTTATCTCTCTACCCCAACTACTATTCTGAAGAGATTTTCTTTAAATACGACTGGCCGTGACAATCTTTATCAGATGGCTAAACAATCGTACCTTTTTTTTCTATTAACATCCCTTAATTACTTAGAGAAACTTTTACTCAAGCAGTAAAACATGTTCCCAAAGCTGTGCTCTTCAGGATTGCGAAATGTATTATTTATCGCAACAGTCGTCAGAAATTTATTTTGATAATGATGAGTTCTGCTTACAACGGTAATTTATTATTACTTCCTACTTTTAACCCAGAACCATTCCCTACCTTTTTATAATACATCAAAATTCATTTTGCTGCAATTTAGAACAATTTTGTCTGCATAGATACCCGCGTACTCTAACAATTCAATTTCCTTGTAAGAGAAAATCCAAAATTTGTTTCCTCCATTCCATTTTCAAACGTCCCATGTTTAAAATGGAATAAAGTCCTGTCTTTGGACCTACAACCAACATTCAATATTACATCAAATTTTAATTTACTGTTGCGTCTACTCATGCGATCACATTGAGCATATTTCCAGTATCCACCCCTGTAGCTGAGTATCGTTTTTCGGCAAACAGAGCTCTCGAAATTTGTTTCTAACGAGTTTCGTTTCAAGAAACTGGTCAGCTGAAATCTGCCGATAGGAATATCCTCTTTAAATAAGCAAGCAACCCGCCTCTCAGGTAATGAACAGTTTGGAAGGCCACGGTCATTAGAGTCTCACTACCCAAATTCCAGGAAATTCTAAGTCGTCCCGGTTCTCTGAAGTTCCCTCCATAAATCACACGATACATTTGCCTGATAAAATTCGCGTATCCACGATCTCTGTGAGCACCACCAAAATTAACTGATTTTCGTGGCGAGGAACACATCTCAGCTATTTCCCTTTGAATATGCAACAATTTCTGGGAAATTTCATTTATTTGTAATCTAATATCTGCTCCCCCTTTAAATGTAGCTATGGATTCATCTGGTTCAAACAAACTTCCTTCAATTTCACAGTACCTCCCATCAGCATTTACAGTTATATCAGCAGCAGAGAGATAACTAGAAAATTCACCCATCTCTCCCTGCAAATCAATATCACCTGGATTATCATTGGAACTTTATTGTTCATATTTTCATGTATAACATGTTCCATATTCCTATTCACCTTTTCTCCCGAAGATTGTCTTGTGCTCCCTCTTACTGATTACTATCCTCTCTCAAACTGGTAACCGAGATAGCGACTTTATCAATTTTTGCATTGACTTGAGAGACTTTCCCTTCCATTTCATCTCGTACCTCATGCATATAGCAAGACAATTGTCCATTTGTTTCCCTAGTTTCAATCTCCAAATGGGTTTCGCGGATTGTACAGTGGCAATGGTTGTATTTGAAATTTCATTCTCTTTTTCCAATCTGTCGCACCTAGCTATTGCTTGCTCAGATTTCTCAGACAAATCAACGATTTCCGTTCTTATATTTGCCTGAAAATCTGCTACCTCTCCACAGATTTTTGAATGAAAAGCGGAGAATTTTTGATCAAGGCTTTTGCCGATTTGATCCTGCCTCTTTTCCAAAGCTTCGATCCTACTGATAGTAGAATCCAATTTCTTGGATAGATTTTCTTGCCCTTTGTTGAAATATGCTTTTAAATCTGCCCTTAGATATTCTTGCCCTTTGTTGAAATCTGCTTTTTAAATCCGCCCTTAGATCTTCTTGCCCTTTGTTGAGACTTTCTAGTCCCTTTTTGCAACTTTCTTGTCCCTTTATCAACTCAGCCATCATCAATTGGACCCAAGGAGGTATTTCTGGTTGATTTTGATTTGCAACTGGATTTTGTATGGCGGGTGGGGCTTCCATATTGATTTCTTTAGATTATGTCCGGATCTCAAAGCATAGGAAATTCTAGTCACGACTAAAGATTTTAGCAAGCGATGTTGTAAATTACGAACAGCGCGATCTTTAACATCAGTCGAAATTTTAGAATATGCACATAACATAGACACAAATCCCATCAAGAATATTGAGCAACAAACCATTCAAAAAAAAGTGCAAGACCACATCACAACGCTGAATCATGCAACAACGAACACCAACATGAGCAAAAATATGCAACAATAAATTCTTAGTTGCTAACATGTTAAACAGACTAAACACTGCTTCGACATTATATGCATTCAAAATGAACTTTGCATATTGAAAAAGAATTGATTTGCAATTAAAAGGTCTGAAACTGATTTATCATGAATCAGATTGCATTGAAAATTTACCATTTGCAAAAGAAATTCATCACTTAGATTGAATTGAATTTTATACAAGCAATGACAAATTATAATTACTTTCTATTCTAGAAAAATAAATGCCTAAGGTCATGAACTTGGTTCTTTTGAGACTTTGAAAACATTTGATTATTAATTAATTCCCCGGATTAATTAATTAATTGCCCCACGTTGGGCCCATTGTAATAGGTCGGAAAAAGGTGGGGTGGATTTTATGAATTTCATTAATTTTTTTTATAATAATAATAAATCAATTATTGGGTTGGCAAGAATCTTAACCTTGTCAGATCACAATGAAACTGACATAGATAATTTATTATATTCATTTGGCTACTACACCGCTAGGCATATTTAACGTTACCATTAACACAATAATCACTAACATATCAATGCAAGCCTAGCGATTACAACTGGCCGATTCATTCAAGCAAACAATTATATGAATTTTACTTTAATTGAAAATCTTCTGACGAAGTTATAGTTAGTAAGCGGGAACAATGTTCACAATACGCTACAACAAAAAAAAAAAACAGTCAGCAATCAAAATGAATACATGAAATGAACATGCGTCTCGGGCGCCGTCAAATAAACAAGGAGAAAAACAAGGAACTCGCGATATGCAAAGGTTCCCACAATGTTCAACAAAATGTCGGCTAGCTCAGGGTCAAAATTTGCTCAAAGAACACAAGTCTCTTTCTCAAGCCACTTACGGGTCATTCGCAGTCTCATAAGAACACAACGATGCAAGATCTGGCGTTAACACTTTACCATAGCATAGGCAGCAGCACTGAAGTCCGTCACACTATCAGCCCAGCGTGATAGAAGGATCACCAGCCAGTGATTATAGGCAGGTCACTGTACTGACCAAGCACAACCGTTTCTGGCCTGGCGAGAAGTCAGCAGTCGACTATCCCAGACCGTGGTCTGGCAAGAAGTCAGATCGACTGCTCTGGACCGTGGTCTGGCCAGAAGTCAGATCGACTGCTCTGGACCGTGGTCTGGCCAGAAGTCCCTCCTCTTCGGAAGGCGATGGCGTCCCTCTCAGCGAAGGAACATGGCGGGAAGAAAAAAAACACCCTGAATTAACTTGTGAAGACCCTGTCGATGATTTTCATAGGCAGGTTGGAAATCACGTGGTATCGTTGCACACTCAGATTCGCGGCATTTTTGCCAGCGTCCTCTCCGCATCCATCCTTGTTGGGGCGGGGGAGAGGTTGACCTTCACATGTTTGCTGTGCGAACCGTTGGGGTTAGTGACTGGCCTTGGGTGGCGACAGCGAGGCGGCTCTATTGTGTCCGTTCACTTGGAATTACCGTTTCACTTCCGTTTCTAGCCTCAGATGTGCGATCCTTCGCTTAAACAAATCTTATGCTCACACATTTTTCGCTGAGCCCTCTCAAATTAAATACCCTTGCATATTTATTTAATCATATACAATTTTTGGGCTGCCCGAGATCAATTTTAATTAATTTTAATCTGAATAAAATTAAAATTAAAAACAACTTAATAAAAATATAAATTGTAGCGTGGCGTGATAACGTCCCGTTACAAACTACAGCCAGTGGTGGATCGAGGAAATTTCCGAAACGGGTCAAAAAACTGTGAGATTGCCGCCCCCATTGTTGCCATCCCAAGTGTCGTCGCCGACCGCCCGAAGCAGCCGTTGAGCCAAAAAAAAAAAAAAAAGGTCGCCCGCTACATAATATGCTGCCTTGCACGCCGGCTCTGCTTCTCCATGTGCTCGTATCGTTCATTGTTTCTTTAATTTAATTTAATTTAATTGCAATGGAGCACAGGCTCCGGTGGCAATTTCCCTACACACCCATCTTCCCCCTATCCTGCACCCACCTACATTTGCCCTCTACAAATTTTATCTTTAAATTCCTTCAAAGTTTTCGGTAAATTATTCATTATTTCTCTTGGTAACTCATTCCAATCCCTGACACCCTTACCTAAAAAAGAGAATCTTCCCACACCCTTGTGCCTGAAATCGAGTGCCAGCTTATGGTCGTGGTCATCTTTACCCTTCCATGCACTACTTTTCATACCTATTGCAATATCTTTCCATGCCTCATCACCAGTATATGCCCTGTACACTCCCATGACCCTCCTCATCCTCCTCCTGTCTTGCAATGAATCCCATTCTAGCTCCTTTATCATATCCGTCACTGATTGCATTCTGCGATAATTTCCAGAAACAAATCTAGCAGCCCTTCTTTGCACCCTCTCCAACTCCTGTATTTGATACGTAAAATGAGGGTCCCATACTACACTACCATATTCGAGCAATGGTCTGACCAAAGTTTTGTAACCCAATTCCTTTACTTCTCTCGTACATCCCCTCATAACTCTCTCCAACAAGTGCAGAACTTTGAAACCTTTTCCTACCACCTGTCCTATGTGTCCTGCCCAGTTAAGTTTGTTATCAAAAGTAATTCCAAGATATTTGCATTTCAAGTCTTCAGCAAGCAATTCTTTCCCCACCTTATATTCATAATTAACCTTTTGTTTTTTATAGATTTCTTAAAATTCTATCTATGAAAATGTTTATTGCATGTGCAACACAGGTAATCGTTTTCCCTCCAATAATAACTTGGAATATTCTACAAGGAAAACGGAAAAAACCACTAATTTTTTAAAAAATATATCGGACTCCGATATCCAGATTTCAATATCGATATATCGTCCTAAAAAATATCACTCATAAATATCGATATTTTTTAAAAAAAATATCGATATATCGATATATCGATATTTTATCAACAGCCCTAGTTTGAGAGACAGTGGCTCCTGTCTTTGAGAAGAGGAGTTTAGAAGGGACCGACAAGGCTGCTTTGAGTAAATGATTAAATGCAATTTTGAACATATCTTAATCCAACTCGTATAGCAATCATGATTGATTTTAATTCATTTTACAGAAAAATGTATCATAATCTCCAAATATCCAGTGTGACTCTAGAATTTAGACCATATACACGTAAAAATAGAATAAAATAATTGTTTAAAAAAAACATAAAAACCGCCTTCAAAAAAAAAAAAAAAAAAAAAAGCACTAAAAATTTTAAAATAACTTTATATCTTGCTTAGGAAAAAGTAAATCTAAATGGACAAAATTTTACATTACTGTCATTGAAATTTTTACATTAATTAGTTATTTTTGGAGTCGGTGCCAGCTGTCACATCGCGAAGATCGAATTACTGGTGTTAGAGGCGAAACGGGGAGTACGAACAAAAATTCACAATATTTTACAGCATGTCGTGAGGCAGATAGTGTTATTGCGGGAGACAGCATAGGAACAAATTAATAGTATTTTAATCTGTGGCTCGACCTTATTGGTCATCGAGGCATATCTCTGGCGTTACAGTGTCAGTTGGTAGGTTGCATCACGCAGTAAACGATTTACAGTTGGTATAATATCGGCGTATCATCTGTATGTTTCAGATTTGTTGAAACATGTTTCTAGCATTAATTTTAGTTAAGCAGTAACATGATTTTTTTAAATGTATTATTGTTATTCCTCATTGTTTTTCTTGCTTTCGCTGGCACCGACTCCAAAAAAACTAATTAATGTAAAAATTTCAATGACAGTAATGTAAAATTTTGTCCATTTAGATTTACTTTTTCCTAAGCAAGATATAAAGTTATTTTAAAATTTTTAGTGCTTTTTTTTTTAAGGCGGTTTTTATGTTTTTAAACAATTATTTTATTTTTAAATTTTTAGTGGTATTATAGTTTGTTTTGTATTTTAAATATGCCGCAGCAGTTCCCATTTTGCGAACTTCCTGGTAGCTCAGAGATTAAAGCGCTTGCTTTCAAAGAAGAATTCTGTCTTTATATACCACAACAACTTCCAGAACGGGGTGAATTGGGTGTTGTGTTAAGGAAAGTCAGTTTAAATTTTGGTCCAGGCTATGTTTCGATCTTATCATAACATCTGTTAAAGCTGCTGGTCGATAACCGAAACATGTAACATCTGGGCATTAATACATAACACATACAGAAATCTGTCTCTGGAATATATCTGTTTGCTCTGGCATCACACAGAAAATATAGATTTTTAATTGGTTTTCACAACGTGGAAGCTTGGGATACAAGTAGAAATCTGAGGTACATATTGAGACATTAGGACACATTTATTTCATAAATATAAAAATAGCTTAATTGATTTTGACGGGATTTGCGCGTAAAACTGTGGATTTTTGTAAAGAACATTGGAAATTAAAAGGGTGAGGGTAAAGGGGAAGAGGGATTGGGCTTTTGTATACCAAATGTAGACTGCCTTTTCTGATTGATTTGAAGTATACATGTGTAAATTTCTATTGACATCAGATGAAAACTGTAGGTATGAATAAAAAACAATTAAGGGGTATGGAGACGAAGAGTAGTTTGGTTTTTGTAAAGCTAGTGCGGGCAGTATTTTTCTCTTTGTTTTATAGTATAATGCGCAAATTTCCATCGAACCCAGACAAAAACTGTAGCTTTGTGTAAAGAACATTTGCAAAAATTAATGGGCTAAGGGAGTGAGTGGTAGGGTTTTGTAAACAGAATGTAGACACTATGTTTCTCTTTGTTTTTAAGTAAACATGGGCAGTGTTCCATGGAAATCTGATAAAACTGTGGGTATGAAGGAAATTGGGGGGGTTGGGCTTCTGCAACCTAATATAAACACAATTGTTCTGTATGTTTTAAAGTATACGTGTGCAAATTTCCTGCAGAATCGAATAGAAACTGTAGATTAAAGGATGGAAAGGAAGGAGCGGAGTTTGGACTCTCGAAACCAAATGTACACAGTATTTTTCCATTTGTTTTGCAGTATAGATGTGCATGCTTCCTTCAAAATCAGAAAGAGACGGTGAAGAACATTGACAGTAATTATAGGGGTAGAAAGGGGGATAGGGTTTGCGTTTTTGTGAAAGTTATGTGGACAGTATTTTTCTTTTTCTATTTGTTTTAAAGTATATGCATGTGAAGTTCCACCGAATCGAATTAAAATGTGGGGTTTGCACAATTATTAAGGGAAGGGGAGCTAGGGTAGTTTTTTAGTTCTTTGGTCAGAAATCTTATCCATAAAAAATTACATATATATGTGCCAACTTTCATATAGATCGGTCAAATGGTGTCGACTGTAGCTTTCTAAAAAGAAATTGACAAAAATCAAAGGGGTGGAAACGGGGAGAGGGGTTCAGTTTTTGCAAACCAAGAGTTGTCATCATTTTTCTCTTTGTTTTATATTAAAAATTTGCTAAGTTCTGTCTAAACTGGATAAAAACTGTGGTTGTGTATAAAAATTAAGCCGTTTAATGGGGAGAGGGGGTGGTTTTTAGATCTTTTGGTCAGAAACCTTCTTCGTGAAAAAAATATAAGCACCAACTTCCATGGTAATCGGTCAAACGATCGCGACTGTAGCTTTTTATAAAGAACGTTGACAAAAGTTAATGGGGTTGAAGGAGGGAAACGGGTTGAGCATTGGCAAACCAAATGTTGACAGGATTTTTCTCTTTGTTTTAAAGTATACATGGGCAAAGTTCAATAAAAATCGGATAAGAAATATAGATTTCTATAAAACTAAGGGGTGTAAAGGGACATGGGGTGGTTTATTTATTTATTGGTCAGAAACCTTCTCCATGAAAAATTACATGTATATGCCAACTTTAATGGTGATCAGTTAAATGGTGTCGACTGTAGCTTTGTATAAAGAACATTGGTAAAAATTTAGGGGGTGGATTGGGGGAGAGGACTTCAGTTTTTTTCAAACCAAAGTTGACAGTATTTTTCTCTTTATTTTTTACTACACATGTCCAAAGTTTCATCGAAATCGGATAAAAAATGTGGGTTTGCATAAAATTAAGGGGTGTAAAGGGGAGAGGGGTGGTTTTTATTTACTTATTTTTTGGTCAGATTCTCCATAAAAAATTACATGTATATGCCAACTTTGATGATAATCGGTCAAACGGTGTCGAGTGTAGCTTTTTATGAAGAACATTGACAATAATTAAAGGGGAGGAAAAGGGGGTTGAACTTTGGAAGACCAAATATTGACAGGATTTTTCTCTTTGTTTTAAAGTATACATGGGCAAAGTTCAGTAAAAATCAGATAAGAAATGTAGGTTTCTATAAAATTAAGGGGTGTAAATGGGAGAGGGGTGGTTTTTTTATTTTGATTTTTTTGGTCAGAATCCTTCTCCATGAAAACTACATGTAATTGCCAACTTTAATGGTGATCAGTTAAATTGTGTCGACTGTAGCTTTGAATAAAGATAATTGGCAAAAATTAAGGGGGTGGATAGGGGGAGAGGGTTCAATTTTTTTAAACCAAAAGTTGACAGTATTTTTCTCTTTATTTTTGGCTATATATGTCCAAAGTTTCATCGAGATCGAATAAAAAATGTGGATTTGTATAAAAATTAGGGGGCGAAGGGGGTAGAAGGGGTGGTTTCTCAATGAAACTCATATGGGACCACTTTGGAGTATACCCTACATGTAATTGCCAACTTTAATGGAGATCAGTTAAATGGTGTCGACTGTAGCTTTAAAATAAAGAAAAATGGCAAAAATTAAGGGGTGGTTAGGGGAAGAGGGGTTCAATTTTCTTAAACCAAAAGTTGACAGTATTTTTCTCTTTATTTTTGGCTATATATGTCCAAAGTTTCATCGAGATCGAATAAAAAATGTGGATTTGTATAAAAATTAGGGGGCGGAGGGGGGTAGAAGGGGTGGTTTCTCAATGAAACTCATATGGGACCACTTTGGAGTATACCCTACATGTAATTGCCAACTTTAATGGAGATCAGTTAAATGGTGTCGACTGTAGCTTTAAAATAAAGAAAAATGGCAAAAATCAAGGGGGTGGATAGGGGGAGAGGGGTTCAGTTTTTTTAAACCAAAAGTTGACAGTATTTTTCTCTTTATTTTTGGCTATATATGTCCAAAGTTTCAACGAGATCGAATAAAAAATATGGATTTGTATAAAAATTATGGGGTTGAAGGGGGTAGATGGGGTGGTTTCTCAATGAAATTCATATGGGACCACTTTGGAGGTATACCCTATTCACTAAAAAAATTTCATTTAAATCGGTTCAAAATTGTCGAAGATATGGCTGAACATACATACAAAAAAAAAAAAAAAAATACAGACGAATTGAGAACCTCCTCCTTTTTTTGAAGTCGGTTAAAAACTTTTTAACTTCTCCTTCACAACTATTGAAAATCATTCATATTTTTGATCAATTTTTGTTTTGATAGTTCCACGAGAAGTGACTTAGTATAACGGTGCTAAGTACTTCATTAAATCATTGCCATCAACTGCATTAAAATCTTTGTTCTCAAAACAAATAAAATAAGCAATTGCATCTGTTAGACTGTCATTTTTACCCCGTTTAGAATGTAGTAGTACTTCCTAGCGGGAAACAAGAACCAACGAACGCGAGCGTAACTCAGCAGATTAAATAATAAAACGGTAAATCTTCTATATATTAATACTTATGATACGTGCAGGAAGATAAAATCTATATATAATATGATTTACAAACACAATAAATGAATGAAATAAAATACTCGCTCGCCTACGTAGTTCGCTCAGATGCCACCAGTTCTGGGTGTTGCTTCACCTGACAACTGGTAGATAGCGCAGCTAGTGGCCAGAATATTAGGCAAACGGAGGAATTTAAAGAAATACAGAAAGCTAAAGTTTTTAGCTCTTAGATGGCGTACTTTGTGGTCTTTGGTTAAACAAAACAGTCGAGATTAATCTCTGAACTTACATAGAAGCAAGAAGCAACATTTCGAGGTTTAGCTGATACATGGCGTACTTTGTGGTCTTTGGTGAAACAAAACAGTCGAGCTTAATCCCTGAACTTACATAGTATCTACAAATTAATACGCTAAGCGAAACCTTATGATAGATTTTTAAGAATATTGCGCGCACGGAGAAGTGTTAGATTTGGCATAGTTAAAGTTTATATGGAGAAGAAGTGCAGAAAACTAAAATCTGTGTATAATATGTGTTACAGATATATCAAATTAAATTGAATAAAAAATTGGTTGTTTACATTATTATTATTATTATTATTACTTTAGTGGTAAGAGAATCTGCCGATGTCTGTAATCATAGGCAGCAGTAAAGAAGAAAATATGATAAGCACAGTTAATACATGTTACAAATAGATTATTGAAATTAAAAATTAATTTGCGAACGTATGTGTATGCGTAAATAGGACCGGAGCCAACGTTCTGGCGTGAATTCCCAGCATTGAGACACTCTGTAGTCTTTGGTAAAACGAAACACTAGCATAAATTAGAGATTAATCTTTGAAGTTATAAAAGGAATACTTCGAAAGGAATGTAGCTATTCTGCCACATACTATATGGTCAGTTGATTATTTAAAGTGTTAAACTTTGGTTAAGTATCTTTTGATTTTTTAATTTCAGTAATTTCATTAGAGAGAGCGAGAGAGAGAGAGAGAGAGAAAAAATAAGGAATACTTATTTGCGTGAAATTCAAAATGATAATAGACCAAATTTAAATAGCGGACACACAAAATGACGAAATTATTTTGATAGATACATTTAAATGTGCACTGAATGTCACTGCACGAAATTTTTACAGTTTCGAATTTATAATGCAGGTTTCACAATGCAAAACATTTCGATTTAGAAGTCACTTCAGGAGAAAGGACTACATTTACAGCATCTTTCATAAAGCTAAAGCAGTTTTCCGGCCTTAAGTCAAATGAATATTTTAAATTCAAATGAACCATTGATAAATACATTTTATCATTTTTTATGGTTAGTTCAGAAGCTCAAATTTAGCATACAGTCACGGGTGGCGTGTATCATTTTATAGGTAATGCAGACAATTAAGCCAAACAGCACATGCTAATAACGTATTGGTACAGGCTCGCAGCAAACGACATCAGGGTATACAGTATATAATATATCTATGCTCACACCAAACGCAATAGAACAAATTCAAATAATGATTATTACACTTTCATGAATGAAACTAAACAACTTAACGAATTACGGTCGAATTTCGACCGCTGGGCGATCACTAGTGTAAATAAATGAAGAACGAATAACACGCATCAAACAGAGAAGAACCACAGAGTAGGAAAGGATGTTATCGATTTTGTTATCGAGCTAAATCATTTCTTAGCATAGTCAAGTTTAGGCCCTGCCATACACAGATTTATTTCCAGGAATTTAGTGCTAAGAGGTCTATAGCTTTCGATATTTCACTGCATCATATCAATATTATCGTATCGACCATGAAAAATATCGATAAAATTTTTGGTCTGATATTATCCTGTTGGCGTGTTGTTAGTTCTGCTTATCGTTCCGACAGCAGGGATGGCTTTTTGTGTTTGTCAGCGATTATTTCACATTGGCCGAGGCCACGGACCATTAAATTGGCAGTGCCATGTGCTGCATTTTATAATTTGTAGACTGTTGCCGGAATCTTTCGATGATCCTTGCTATTTCCAACGGATTGAGGGCTACGTTAGTGAGGAAACGATAGAGCTGATACCGAACGTGGTGGGTGAACGGTTAACGTTCTAGCCTCGTATTCGGGAGGACGCGGGTCCGAATCCCCGTCCGAGCATCCAGATTTGGGTTTTCCATGGTTTCCCCAAATCACTCCAGGCGAACGCCGGGATGCTTCATTCAAAAAGGCCATGGCCGAATTCCTTTCCGTTCCTTGTCCCAATTCCATCCCGCACCGACGAAGAGGCGTAAAGCCCAAGCAAAAAAAAAGATATAGCTGATGTAGCACCCGCTACACTGCTCTTTGCTCTTGTGATACACTTGAAGACTTCCTGTTTGGCAATTAGTGGAGTATCCCATAAGATGGGGCAACCATAGTCTATTACTGACCTAATCAAAGCGCAGAGGTGGTGCCAATTAGCTTTCCCACTTACACAGACTGTCCAGGAATGAAAGAATAATCCTGCAATCGCAGGTAGGTCACATCATTGCGTACTATATGACACAATTTTATTTTAGTAAGTCTCACAATTTACGGGATATTGATTTTTTAAATATTTTTTAGAAACATGTGACCTTGTTCAGTTTATTCCTTGCCATTTCTACAAATTAAGACTTTTTGTAACCTGTATTTTTTTTTAATTTACTCATAGAAATTTGAGTCTTCTAATACAATGTTCTTATTAGTTTCATAAAAAGTAAAAAATATAAAAAATGGTATAATTATTTTCTAGTTAAAAATATAACGCCAATGCAACTGTTTCATTTATTTATTTTGCGTCGTACGCGTTTCACCTCTCATCGAGGCATCATCAGTGACGAATCTGCGTTACAGTTTTTATATACAGTTTTATCCTATTATTACATAATTATGGGCATGAGATATTTTATAGCTAAAAGTTACTTACTATTTACATTTGTTACTATGGTATGCAGCTGCGCATCTCCGTTTTCATATACAAAGCATGTTTTGCCTGTATCATACTTACAATATTGTTTGTTATCATCGTTCAATCGTCTGTTAGCGTCAGCTGGTTTGTTTGTCTTGTATCTGGTGCGCTTTCGCGTCCTTCGGTTGTCTCCTCTGGCCATCTTGTTTGTATATGTCATGTCTCGGGCCGAGTTTTGAAAAGTGTGTATATGCGTGATGATCTTGTTAGTGTGTTTTTATGTTTATGTGTGTGTTTTTTTATTTATTTTATTATACAGTTTGTGTTTATTTTATTTCTCTGTCGAGTTTGTGTATATAATATTAAGTAACGTTTTATTTGTGAGGTTTATTTGGTCGTTTAGTACCTGTTTGCCTTCATACCTGTGGTTGTTGATAGTGAGAATTTGCATATCTGTGTTTATGTTTGTTGGTGAATGGTCGTTTTCTATGAGGCGTTCAGCAAATGTGGAATGGTTACTGTATTTTAATGCTCTCATGTGCTCTTTGTATCTGATTTGGAATTGCCTTCGAGTTTGCCCTATATATATTGTTTCACATTTTTGACAGGTGAGTTGGTAAATGCCTGAATTTTGGTATTTGTTTGTGTCTGAATGGGGTCTAATTTGTTTTCGCAGTGCAATGTTGATGCCTTGTTTTTTGAAAATGTTTGCGATTCGATGTGTGTATTTGTTAGAACATGTCATTGCATACCATTTCCATTTGTTTTCATTGTCCTGTGTGGTTTGTATGTTTGTT
This sequence comes from Vandiemenella viatica, assembly GCA_031002005.1. Classification (NCBI taxonomy): domain Eukaryota; kingdom Metazoa; phylum Arthropoda; class Insecta; order Orthoptera; family Morabidae; genus Vandiemenella; species Vandiemenella viatica. Next base: position 6,556 of record JARYHS010001723.1, on the reverse strand, counting down.
TGAATTGTGTGTGTTGCAGATGTGTTTTTCTGGTGGGATCTGTGTGGTTGTAGTTTGGTTGTGTTGTTAATTATATGTTCTTTTTTTCATTTGGTTAATTATTTGTCTGTTTATTGTGTCAACTGTGTGCGGTTCATATCCATTTTTGTTGCTATTTCCTTTATTGTGTTAAGTTCTATTTGGTAGTTGTTCTTTGTTTGTGGGATTCTGTTTAATCTATTTAGCGTGAAACGTATTGCAGCTTGTTTGTGATTGTGTCGGTGGTTTGGTGTGGAATGTATTATCTGGTCTGTTGCTGTAGGTTTTCTGTATATTTAGAATGAGTGTTTGTTTCATGTTTTGTAATGGTGAGATTCAAAAAATTTGTTTTTCCTATATCTTCTTTTTCTATTGTGAATGTGATTTTTTGGTGTATATTGTTTATGTACTGGTGTAATTCCTTTATTCTTTCATCTGATTCATTTATGAGGCATAGAATATCATCAACATACCTCCACCAATACAGAATATTGAATCCTTTTTGGGGGATTAGTTTTTTGCAGTATTTCCATTTCTATGTTGTCTATGAATATATTGGCTAAGGTGCCTGAGATTGGGGATCCCATAGGCAGTCCTTCCTGTTATAGGTAATATTTATTATTAAAAGTGAAATAATTCTGAGTGGTCAGTATTTCTATTGTGAAACATGGCCTGCAACAACATTGCATTGTATAATTATTTGATTTTCAAGTTTCTTTAGTGTTTTTTTTTTTTAAAAAACATTGTTCTACATGATTCAAACATCCTTGAGTAAATTAAAAACAAGGTTTCAAAAAGTCCTAATATGTAGAAATAAACTGAACAAAGTCACACGTTTAGAAAAAAAATTAAAAAATCAAAATCTTGAAAATGGCGATACTATTACCGAATTAAAATATTGTCATATTAGTAGGACATGTGACTATCTGCGGTTGCATGATTTTCCTTTCATTCCTGGACACCCTGTATGTAGGGTAAAGGGAGTGGAGCGGATCACTTTCACATTGCCTGATTTCCTTGATATGAACTCGCCAGTTCAACTTGGTATCTAGTGTCACGCCGAGGTACCAAGCCGTTGGTACCCAAGGAATAATTTCACTTCTGAGCTGAAGTTGCGTGTATGATAGTTGCTGTCCGCTCCGTCCTAGGCATTACGTCAACATAATTACTTGCGTTTTGGTGGGGTTTCAGTCTATCCGCCAACTTCGGCCCAGACTTCCGTCTGCTGAAAGGCTTCCTGCAATCGTCTGGTGGTGGTTGAAGCCGGTTCTCCACTGGCACCGAATTCGCCCGATCGACTGTTCGGCCGAATATGACCGACTAATCCCGAGACAGGTAGAGGCATTGTCACGCATCCACTGAACACGACCTGCTCGGCCGAATATAGCCGAATACGGCCGAGTAACTTCTCCACAGAATATATCAAAGAAGAACTTGAGGACCGTAATATGGTGGCGAGAACAGTCGTCAGACTGAGCTTTCCTAAAACTGTACATGAGATCCCACTGTTCTTGGTGGTTCTCTCTGACAACATGGACTACAGAGCAATTTATAAGATGACCTCACTCTGCTCTGTTAAAGTAACAACAGAAAAACTACGAAGCACTCGAGGGCCACCTCAGTGTTTCAGTTGCCAAGGAGTAGGACATGTTTCCCGCCATTGTGTTATGCCACCAAAATGTGTTAAGTGCGCTGGTGAACACACTACTAGAGAATGGGCCTTTAAGAAAGGCGAAACTCTCCCAAAATGCGCTAACTGTGGCGGAGATCATGTTGCAAGTTATCGCAAATGCCAAGTCTTTAGCAAATTTAATGAGAAACAGAAAGCCAACAACGCTTCCTACATCGCAATGATGCTGAAGAAGAAGCAACAGGAGAAGAAGGAGGATGAAACAACCGATTCTACCAACAAAAAGACGAACCAGGGTCAGGCAACCCCGGAATCCACTCACGGAGACATCTGCAACCCTACCGCGTAACTCACGGAATGAAAGGAAGGATCAGAGGGATAATCATGAAAACCTCAAATACGAGCAAGAAAGTGGACGAGCTGAATGCCGTCCTCCTGATAAGGACAACCCTCAGACCTACACTACGGTGCTCATGAGCATGGTGCTGTCTCTGCTACAGACGGTCACCACTCTCGTCCAAGATCTCCACAAGCAAATTTCCGACCTTCCAAAGCAAACCGCTGAGGCAGTCAAGTTGGCAGAAATTGCCGTTCAACAAGCAAACATGGAACATCATGGATAACACCATTGAGGATCTCACCATATGCTCATGGAATGCCAACGGCCTCTGGCGGCAGTTCAAAGAATTTTTACGCGACGACGGGATAGACATCGGCCTCGTAAACGAAACGAACCTCAAGACGGGGGTCAAAGCCGCTGCTCCCAACTACTCTTGTTACAGGCATGATCGACCTACAGAGGGAGGTGGTACCGCTGTATACGTCAAGAACACGATAAAACATTACCCGATAAATTTGCCACCTTTGGATACCATTAAAGCTACAGGTGTCGCCGTCGAGACTTCCCGAGGGAGAATACTATTTGTGGTAGCTTACAGACCTCCAGGAGGCCGTCTACATGAAGCGGACTTCTCGGCCCTCCTTCGTCTGCGCGGCAATGTTTTTATTGCGGGAGATCTTAATGCTAAACATGCTGTCTGGAACTCTCGCGTCAACAACACGAATGGTTGGAAGCTCCTGCGAGTTGTCGAAAATAACGATGCCTTTACCTGGGGTCCAATTGAACCCACTATTTACGGACACGGACTGCCTGATGTCTTGGACATTGCAATCACGAGAGGATTGCAACATAACATAGCTGTGGTCACAAAAACTGCCTTATCGTCAGACCATATTCCTGTTTTGTACTACATGGCTGCAGAAGTCACTCCACGAGCCGACAGACTATGCAGGAATCTCAACTACATAGACTGGTACTCCCTCAAAGATCTCCTTTCTCAGCGCATAGAAGAGGCACCGCCATCGGCTGTATCCGGCCCCTCCACCGCGATGGCCAACTTGGGGGATTGGATTAACGAGGCTGCAGATGCGGCTACCCGGCCGAGACGCAAACAGCCGATCCGTTCGCGACAACTCCCTCCGCAAATCAGAGAGGCTATTATCGTCAAAAATCAATTGACTATGGAGTGGCACGTCACGCGCGATGCAGCCACAAAGAGAATAATAAATCGTATGCAGAGAGAAATTAAGGCTGAAGTGGACAAGCACAAGATCTCGTAATGGTCCAACTTCATATCCACCCTGGACTTAGAGGATGGGTCCGCATGGCGCACGACGAAGGCCCTCCTCCGGAGGAGGCATAAAATCCCGACCCTGGTGGTCAAAAATAACTACGTCTGCGAGCCCGAAGAGAAGGCAGAAGCTCTGGCTGTAACTTTTGAGGCAAATTTTCAGCCAGTCAATGATCCTAAGGACGACGACCATATTCGTCTGGTAGAAGAAAGACTGCGGCGATTCCTTGAAGCCGTCCCCCAGGAAGAGGACCGCATTGACGAGATCACTGCACAAGAGGTAGCGTCAATGCTCTCGAGCCTTATACTAAAGAGAGCCGCAGGACAAGATGGCATCGGCGGTGGTATCCTTCGTCAACTGCCGCCAATCGCCGTTCAGTTTATAACAGACGCCTTCAATGCAATTTTTGAAAAGGGCGAATATCCAACTACTTGGAAGCATGCTGAAATCATACCTATTCCGAAGGTGGGCAAAGACAGAAGATCACCCAAATCCTATAGGCCAATTGGTCTTCTCCCGACGCTTTCCAAATTTTTGAGCGACTCTACCTTAAGAGACTACGTGACGTCATCGACAGTGGGGGGGGGGGGCTATTGCCTGACGAACAGTTTGGTTTTCGTAGACATCACTCAACACCTCAGCAGCTGCTCCGTATCACAGAAGAGGCCTTCTCTGCCTTCGAGCGTCGGGAATACTTCGGCGCAGTTCTGCTTGATGTCAGCCGTGCCTTTGATTCGGTCTGGCATCAGGGCCTCATTTACAAGCTGCTCACACAGGGAGTACCACTCTCACATGTTAAGCTTCTGAAAAACTACCTCGAGGGCAGGACTTTCAGAGTCAGCAATAAAGAACATCTCGGCTGGGGTTCCACAAGGGTCAGTTATCGGCCCAGTCCTGTACGGCTTGTACACGGCGGACATTCCATCCACAGACCGCGTGAAGAAAGCCCTATATGCTGATGACACTGCCTATTATGCGAAGAGCCTTAATGCCAACCTCTTACGCAGAAGGCTACAGCAGGCCTGCGACAACATCCAGCAATAGGGCACCAAATGGATGCTCGCTTACAACGCTTCCAAAAGCCAAGCAATTGTCATAATCAGGAAGAAAGTTCCTCAATTACCTCCTTTGGTTCTGTTCGGCGAACACATCAGCTGGACGAAAACGGCAACATACCTCGGGGTCAAACCTGATAGACGGATGACGTGGAAACCCCACGTCACCAACGTTCGTGCCAAAGCATCTGGGAGATTAGGCTTACTCTACCCAGTTCTAAATCCAACATCCGAGCTAAGACCGAACCTAGGGATCCGCCTATACACCGCCCTAGTTAGACCAATACTGGAGTCCGCTGCGGTCGTGTGGGGCAACACGGCGCACGCGTACCTTCAGCTACTACAAACAATTCAAAACAGGGCCCTCAGATTCGCTCATCACCTACCGAAGGGCACGAGGACAGATAACCTCCATCGACTGAGTGGATTACCCAAACTACGAGTCAGATTCCAACAACTGGCTACGCAGTTCTACGAAAATGCTCAGAAATTAAATAACCCTTTGATCTCTGCACTGGGAGCTGAACCCACCTATCATGAAAGGTTAAGGTGGCCAAAGAAAATACTTGACAATCAATAAGGAAACAACGTATCGGGTAGGAACATCCTAATTATGAAACACCGATCATGTCAACCAAACTAACAAACTGGAAGGAATGCGCTCCGGCGCACAACCTTCCCCACAACCTGCGACCAATCACATTGAAATGGGAATGGCAAAAGCATGTTGCGCTCCTAATAAAAAAAACTTTTCATTTTTTATATTTTATTTGATCTTGTTTTGTATTTTTTCTAGTCTTTTCATACACTGTGATGGTAGGCAGTCACCACAAATATTTTAATAAAAATATTTACGAAAGGAAAATTATTGCAAGTGCGTCTACCCAGTTATAATAGTAATTTTATTAAATGTTTGTACAGAAAAGACAATTATTTGAATGTCGTACTGGAATATTCTCAAACGATTATGAGATATCACTCTTGTCGGGACCGTATTTAGGCATAGACCATATAGGGTGCAGCCTTTGAGCCCGCATCATAAAAAGAAAATTTGCTTGTATCTTATAATTCTTTTTTTTTCTTGCATGCTGATTTATTTTTGAAATTGAAATATTGACTTTTGAGAAATTGGCAACATGGACATAAATCACAACTTCGCGTTCTTTTTCTTCTATAATTGTTCAGAGCGATGTTGATAAATTTTTTTGAATATCTTTATGACTTTAAGTGTTTTTTCATTTTATCTCCACATTTCTATATTCTTCTAAATACGATAGTAAAATATTCTAGACTTAAATAATAAAGTTCAAACATTTATTTTTGAATTTTGGTTAACAATGACTATAAAATGCGAGGTTGAATCTCAAAATATTTGCGGGGTAATGCGCGCATCACAGGTTCAGCCAAAGGGTCTACATATCCTAAATACGGCCCTGAATCTTATAATATTTCGCGAGGGCAAGGTAAAGTCTACTTTTACGAAATGTAAGTCATTATACATTTCATAAAAAAACACCCCGTTCGCTTGTTGTTGGAGCAATAATGACGGATCGACAATATATGTCGGACGTTATTCGGCTGCAGTGAACGGGGATAATCGGACTAAAAGGTCGACCGTCAAATCGGGCGTTAATCGGACGGATGCGTTTCGGACGAAATTAAGTTCCAGTGGACGAATGGCCTGAATGTGAAAAGATTCGTCTTCACGTTTGTAGATGCTGGGACATCAACTGAACAGAGGATGTACAGAACAATGAGGTAAATATTATTTCTTAAATTTAATTTAATTGATGGTCAAGAGAGTGTACACGCAATTTCCGATTAGCAGACCCACACACAGTAGCAGTTAGACGTTTAGATATTGCTTCCACAAACCACTTTGCCTCATATATGTGAGATAATGCACCTTTTACTGTCTTATATCGCAACACACGAAATGACGTGGTTTCACAGAGACGTGTATACCAATCAGCGGAAGTCGAAATTACTATTTTAGGTGTTTTGATTTGATTCGAGAAACTTTCATGACCATCAGGAGATATTTATTTCCTAAACACATTTTTATTTTTCTGTGTGGTGTCTGGAGATGAGGTTGCAAGCTCAACTCGGGGTTGCCATAGGAGTAATTCGGCTGCAGTGGACGGGGATAATTTACTAAAGATCATTGTACCAACGGCAAATATCATAGAACTATTCAAATAATATTGCTTAGAAGATTTTT
>JARYHS010001722.1:0-13688 GCA_031002005.1 Vandiemenella viatica | reverse complement strand
CATTGTTGTCTACAGGTATTGGAGCACCAAGCAATCTGATCGCAAGTCATCTTTCATAGTTACGATTAAGAAAAGTGCAAAAATTTTAGGCAGGTTGAATTTTCACTGTCTGTAATTTTTTTACAGACGTATTAATGAAAGCTGGGCAGCAATGAGAAGTGGAATTATTTAGTTGTTCTATTTGTTGGTACGTTCATTGTGGTGCAGCCTTATTTCGTCATATCTATGTCTTCAACTAAACCCATCATCACCACAACATATGTTCTTCTAAACCTAACATTACACAGCATTTGAAACCTTATTTTTCCTCTCCTATTTTTCGCAACATCTTCTATCACTTGAATTAGCAAGCATTCTCATCTTAACCTATTCCCATTCCGGTTCATCGTTTTCTTCTTGATCTAGAACATCATTCTACTTCCTTCACATATTCTTCCGAATAATCTTGTTCTGCCTCTTTTCCTCTCACTTCATTTTCATGTCAGCATCTCGCATGTTTCCATTTTTCTATAATCTTCTTTCCCAAAAGCTTGTTTCAGTATCATACAATCCACACGTCTGTCGCCTGTTTTCTGTAATCTTCATTCAGCGCTTCCTTTTCTCAATTGACTTCCTCAGTGGCTACAGCCATCTTTATTTTTATTTCTGGTGTGTAAAGAATATCTCATGTGATATTACTTCCCAAATATTCAAAACTCATATCTCCTTTGCTTCCAGTATTACGTTACATACTTGTCCTTTAGCTGCGGCAATAGTGAATTCTATTTCAGTTTTCTCATGTTAATTATTAATCTATTTGCTTAACGTATGTCTTCTTTCCTTCTTATTCTCTGCCAGCTGTACCATGAAATCAGGAACTTTTACATTCTTTTTTTTCTCAAACGAATTGTTTTTAATCGAAATATTCCATTGCCTTCTCTTCGATGTGGATGCTAAAAAAGACTGGAGAGGGTTATGACTGCCACGCCTTCCTCTTCCCAGTTCAGGTACGTCTGTCGGCTCTTCACCCTTCCCCTTTGCTTAATAGGTTTTAAATCAATCTTCCTATTCTCCAGTGAAGTCGATATTTTGTTGTATAGAATCGTCAACAGCAACAAAAAAAGTTGGACTTTCTTTGCCTTGACTGAGGACTACCTCAGAATTCACGTTAGTAAAGTAAAAATTGCTTCATTCAATTCACACTATGACGAACAGCTGATAATTATTCGAATGCTCTTAACCTTAGTTACCTGTTCTACCAAATTTTATCACAGTTTTAATGACCTACATATCGACAAGTTATAAACCATAAAGCTCTAAGCAAAAAATAATAAAACATTTCTGTTAATAACATTGTAGTATTTTCTATCAGCCGCCATATATAGTTTATGGTTGTTAGTGTAATACTTTAGCAACAAACTTTTATAAGATAAATGATTTTAAAATATGTTGAGAAAAATACACTAAATTTAGTCTGGTATTGATACTTTATTAATTTCCTATACTTTCTGTTTTCCAAATCCTTGAGTTCACAAGACTCTTATAAAAGTTGTCTGTGTTTTTTGAATTTCGTTGTGTCTGTTGCTAGGATGGGCTCCTAATAAAGTACAAAGAAAAACTGAGAGGCACATAGTTTTCAATCATAAATTAACAGGAGTATTAAATAAAGAGCTCAGCGTGCAAAGCTGCGGTGGTTTTATGAGTTTCGATTTGTGTTGCAGCGCTGCGCGTGTTCGACACTTGTTCCGACCCTGAGGACGCAGTGAAGGCGACCCTGCGCGCCCTGGTGGCCAGCGAGAAGACTTGCCTCAAGCCTCCGCTCTTCCTCGGTGAGTATCTTCATTCGAAATGACGCCAAGACGCAAATATCTTCAGAAAAAAATCCCTTAACAGTTTGAAGTGAGAGAGCCCATAGTATCTAGGAACATAATTTAGTAATTATCAACAATAGGAGAAATACACTTGGGGGGGGGGGGGGGGGAGACAGGGAAAGCTTTCAAAATCCTACATTATTAGAGATTGTTGAAGGAATTACCAGTGAAGTGAGAATTTTTTTTTAGAAAAGCTTGGTCAAGTTTTATGGGAAGCAATGACGGGCAGCTAGATTAGTTTGCGCGAATAACAGTACAGTACAGTCAGTGACTAATGTGGTGAGTTGGGAATCATTGGAAGACAGAGGAGAGAGTGCTGGGTGTGTGTGAGGTGTGTGTTAGGGATGTTTAATGGGTGATGGGCAAATCATTAGGAGTGAGAAGGGACGAGATTGCTGGGACTCAAAAATAGCACTTGATTTCAGATGTAAGGATTACATAAGTTTTCATTTGTTAATAAGGTAGTCAGAGACTGGAAAAATACCGTGAAAATTACTTCACGGTTAACCTCAACAGTCAAATAATTTAAAATACGCGGAATGCAAAAGTATGTACAGAGTGGTTATAATTAAAGTTTAAGTTTCAAAACGCTCTAAAAAACGAACCACTGATTAGAATGACGTCAAAATTGAACGGCGTATTATTGAAGAAGGGGGAAAGAACATGAAACAAAAAGCATCCATCCAATCGGTTTTTAAGTTTCGCGAGACTGTCGGAAAAAATGTTCAATATGCTGTCCACTGTTGTGAGCAACAAGATTAAATCGGGATACAGCATGTTCCACAACCGATCGACGTGTCACCGGGGTCAAGTTCAGAATGTGTTGCGCAATGCGTGTCTTCAATTCAGCTACGTTGGCAATCGGAGTACTGAACACAACATTTTTTCAAATAACCCTACAGCCAGAAATCACACGGATAAAGGTCAGGTTTTCGGGCCGGCCAGGCTGTAGGGAATTCCGAAATGCCGCCTCAACAACTGCTTCACTCGATTTGCAATGCGCGGAGGAGCGCCATCTTGCATTCGTGTTCTTTCCCCCTTCTTCAATAATACGCCGTTCAATTTTGACGTCATTCTAATCAGTGGTTCGTTTTTTAGAGCGTTTTGAAACTTAAAATTTAATTTTAATCACCCTGTACTTAGCAAAATCGACAATCGTTGATACTAATAATAAATGTTATATACTGAGCCTGCTGGATAAGCGTGACCTAGCAGTCGCGAGGACGCTTGTTCGAATCCCCCCTGCTGAATGATGGACAGATTCGTTCAAAAGGCCATGGTCGAATTCCTTCTCATTCCTTACTCAGAGTCCATTGCCGTCTTAAATGCCCTCGGTGTCGACGACGCGTAATGCCATAAAAATTAATCTTATACAATTTTTTGTTGTTAAATTTGTACAGATTTCAAACCTTCTTATGAATGTGTTTGGCTATGAGGCTAAGCTATGTTATTTTAGGGGTAGTGTAATGAAACGGCTGTTCGAAAGTTGTTGCATCGGCTAAGACACTAGAAAAATATACGAAATAGTTGTGTATGTAACTCATACATTATCATCTCTGGAAAAAAGTTAAACCTCATAATCTCGCCTGGCCTCAGTTTATTCGGTGCGTTGTTTAGGTGCCTAGTGCGTCACCTTGGGGCGTACGGATCTGCTGGTATCGTAGACAAATGGTTGGATCTAAATGTCGGCCTTGTGCATCCAGTTAGGCGGGATCGACCTCAATACTCATTGCAAGTAACAGGAGGTTTGCGAAAGGCCGATATATTGCCTCGAGGATCTGGGGTGACCTTCTCAATTCATTAACGTTTCTTATAACGTAGAACTGTGAATACTGAATCTCAGTGTTGATTACCCAGCTCCACTAGGTTAGAAAAAGAAAATTTCTGGCTTACACTTTCACATTCTCAACTTGAATTTCGTTTAGAAATTATTGGCACTTTGTTTCTCTTAACATCGATATGAAATTATGAAGGTTGCTTGTATAAGATTCTGGTTTAGAAATTTGATTAAACATTCATAGTGATATGAAGCTGTTCTAATTATTTTAGACATTTCTCTGTATGATAGTGTGTCAGCCTGGGTGCCAGCTTGCGGTATGTGGCTCTAACGAATTTTTGTATAAACCGTACATTTGTAACTAATGTTTACCATTAACAGAATACTGAAGGCGGAAAAATTGAGTATGTCGCCACAAACGAACCAAACTTCAGTTTTTCTGCTACGGTTTTCTGGTTATTTAAAAAAAATCTCAGCAATTTTCTAATTTTCAAAATAATTGACCATGTCGCCTAATTTGTGTTTGAAAAATCTGTGATATTTCAAAACTAAAAATTCTGTGACTGCTATGTATCTATCAGACAGATTAGCGTTAACAGTTTTCGACATTCTCGAGTACATTGGTTGTGGTACATGCCTCATAGAACAGCCTTTCTCGCTTGCCTGGGGTGCAATTCGAGGACACATGTTTGGTGACCGATGTAAATCAACTGGAATAAAGTCATTTGCCGTCACATGATATTTACATCAGTTAAGACTGACAAAATGAAAAGGTAAGATCATTAACTCAGAATGGAAATCGTAAGGGAAAAATATCGTTTACGTCTAGGATCTGTTCTGGTGTCTATACAATCCTAAACTGATTCGTCATTCAGTTTAGATGGCTGTCAAATAACTGTTATTTTCGCTGATGATTAAAGTACTCGTATATCGTTAAGCGTCAATTAAATATCAATACAACATAGCAGATAAATATATTATGTAAAGACAATAAATGAACTTCAATTTTAAATGAGCAAAGATACTATATTTCACAAAGAAAAGGCGAGAGAGTAGCTACAAATGATGATATGTCTGGGAAACAATTACGGTAGTGCAACTGTTTAGACAAACTCAAAGGAGTAAACGAAGTTAGTACGGTAACTGATTCCGACAGATCAGACAATTCAAAAAATTTATTTGTGCAATAATTTGAATAGTAATCACAACAAAAATAACTGTTCTTAAATAAAAGATGTATACTTAACATTCTTTCATCTGCGAGTGTCTTAAAACAAGTCAGAACACTAACAGAACCAAGTCAGCTGAGGTCGTCGTGCGCAAATATATTTAAAGAATCATATATATTATTTCTATAAGGTATTTTTTTGTCACAAGCCTGTATCTTCCTTCATACTTAACCGAAATCAATGAATGAGGTGTCATTTTAAAGCTTATGGTCTCCACTTTGGTAACATCATATTTTAAGAAATGAAGTTTTCGGTATTCGAGCCTTAAAGGGCAAAAATGTCAATCTTTCTAAAATGCTGTTTTCTGTGTTACGAGTCATTTATCTCCTGGATACGTATATGAAATCGTTTAATGTAGTATCATTTTAAAGATTAAGATCGCCGCTTTAGTGACGTCATATATTAAGACAGATATTTTTCGTAATTCGACCCTTAAAGGGCAAAAGTATCAATATTTTTGCAATACGTAATTGTGTCACGAGCGATTTATCTCTCTTAATATCTAACCAATATAGATAAATGAGGTATCATATTAAAGATCGAGGTCTCCGTCGTGGTAACATTATATTTCAAGAAAAGAATTTTTCGTTTTTCGACCCTTAAAGGGCAAAAATTGCGATTTTTCTAAAATTCGTTTTTTGTATCTCGAGCCATTTATCTCCCTGGATATCTAACCAAAATAGATAAATGAAGTAGGATTATGAGGAGTAATGTCTCAGCTTTGTGACATAATATTTTAAGAAAGAATGTTTTTGGAATTCAAGCCTTAAAGGGAAAAGGTTTAAATTTTTCAAGAACGTGTTTTTGTGTCACGAGCGATTTATCTCCCTTAATATCTAACCGATATAGATAAATGAGGTATCATATTAACGAATAAGATTTCCGCCGTGGTAACATTATATTTTAAGAAAGGAATTGTTCGTAATTGGACCCTTAAAGGGCAAAAATGTCAATTTTTCTAAAATTCGTTTTTTATGTCTTGACCTATTTATCTCCCTGGATATCTAACCAAAATCCATAAATCAAGTCGGGTTATGAGGATTAATGTCTCAGCTTTGTGACATAATATTTTAAGACAGAATGTTTTTGGAATTCAACACTTAAAGGGAAAAAGTTTAAATTTTTCAATAACGTATTTTTGTGTCACGAGCGATTTATCTCCCTTAATATCTAACCGACATAGATAAATGAGGTATCATATTAACGAATAAGGTTTCCGCCGTGGTAACATTATATTTCAAGAAAAGAATTTTTCGTTTTTTCGACCCTCAAAGGGCAAAAATGTCGATTTTTCTAAAATGCGTTTTTTGTATCTCGAGCCATTTATCTCCTTGGATATCTAACCAAAATCGATAATGAAGAAGGATTATGAGGAGTAATGTCTCAGCTTTGTGACATGATATATTAAGAAAGAATGTTTTTGTAATTCAACCCTTAAAGGGAAAAAGTATAAATTTTTCAATAACGTATTTTTGTGTCACGAGTGATTTATCTCCCTTAATATCAAACCGATATAGATATATGCTATATCATATTAAAGAATAAGGTCACCGCCGTGGTAACATTATATTTTAAGAAAGGAATTTTTCGTTTTTCGACCCTTAAAGGGCAAAAATGGCGATTTTTCTAAAATTCGTTTTTTGTATCTCGAGCTGGATATCTAACCAAAATCGATAAATGAAGTAGGATTATGAGGAGTAATGTCTCAGCTTTGTGACATAATATTTTAAGAAAGAATGTTTTTGGAATTCAACATTTAAAGGGAAAAGTATACATTTTTCTATAATGCATTTTTGTGTCACAAGCCATTTATCTCCGTTGATATATAACCGATATAGATAAACGAGGTATCATAGTAAAGATTAAGGTCTCCGCCATAGTAACATTATATTTTAAGAAAGAATTTTTCGATATTCGACCCATAAAAGGCAAAAAAAGTCAATTTTTCTAAAATGCGTTTTTTATGTCTCGAGCCACTTATCTCCCTTGATATCTATGCAAAATCGATAAATCAAGTACGATTGTGAGGAATAATGTCTCAGCTTTGCTGACATCATATTTTAAGAAAGAAGTGTTTGGAATTCAACTATTAAAGGGAAAAAGTATAAATTGTTCTACAACGTATTTTTGTGTCACGAGCCTTATATTTCCCTTGATATCTAATCGATATAGATAAATGACATATCGTATTAAAGACTAAGGTTTCCGCTGTGGTAAAATACGTTTTTTTGTGTTTCGAGCCATTTATCTCCCTGGATTTCTAACCAAAATCGATAAATGAAGCAGGAGTATGAAGAGTATTAACTGAACTTGGTGACATTATATTCAACCTCACTATTCGTCGCATTTTATTCGCGAAATTTTCGCACGGGTCGTCTAGTCTATACTATTTTAGAAAACGGAGGATAAAGGAAGGTATTCATACGAATTAAGTTGAAGTCACTGAGTATTTTAAAATTGCAGAGATATTGCGTGACGGGTTTAATGAGGCAATTAGGGACTCTCATCCTGCAATTGGAAGGAATATATCAGAGGAGAGTCACCCTATAAGTATAAATGAGGAAACTAGAAAATTTTAAATATATTCTCAGGAAATTATGAAGAAAATCAGAAAGCTAAAACAACGCAAAGGGGCTGGTGTAGATAATGTCACTACAGATGTATTAAATATTGTGGGATACCACATTGTACCTTACCTTAAAATTTTATTTAAAATTAGTCTGGAGTCTTGCTGCTTACCAGAGGACTGGTAAAAAGCAATAGTAGTACCGGTTTATAAAGGAGGGGTTACACATAGGGTTGAAAATTACAGGCCAATTAGTTTGACATTAGTGATAAGGATAATGATGGAGAGATTGATATGCAACTATATCAGAAATATCTGCGAGGAAAGAAACTGGCTTGCATATCGACAACAGTGTTTTTGGCAAAGAAATTCATGTGAATCTCGGATGGTGGGTTATGCAAGATATTTGGGATGAGCTGGACAAGGGAGACCAACTTGATAGTGAAGGACTAGATCTTTCAAAGGATTTTGACAGAGTGATCCATAAATTGTTTTTAAATAAACTGAAAATTATTGGATTGGATGAAAAGGTTACTTACTGGGCAGTGGAATTCTTAACAGCCAGAAAGTAAAATGTTAGTGTAGCAAATACATTATCAAAAGAGGTGGAAGTAAATATGGGAGTGCCACAGGGTAGTGTATTGGGACCATTGCCGTTCATTATGCTAATGAATGATAGTATTGATGGTTTACGGTCAGAATTCAGTTGTTTGCAGATGACATAATGGTATACAATAGATCAAAACAGGAGAATACCATGAACAGATGCAGGGTGAACCAGATAGAATATCTAAACGGGTAGGTCAACATGGAATGAAATAATGCCAAGAAGAGTTAACTTATTAGGTACACAGATAAAATCTAAAAATTGTTAATGATTATAGGGTGGGGTCAGAATTGCTTGTTGAAGAGACTGAAAGTGTGAATATCTTGGCAGAACATTTGGCAAATTGCCTAGGTGGTAGGAAAAGGTTACAAAATCCTTCATTTACTGGAGAGGGTGATGAGATAATGTACCAGAGAAATTAGGGAATTGGATTAAAAAACGTTTGTCGCGCCACTGGTTGAATATGGTGGTGTAGTTTGGGAACCAAATTTTGGGTTGGAGTTGGATCGTGTGCAAAGAAGAGCAGCTAGATTTGTTTGCGGACATTATCGCAGACCCATTCAGTTACTGATATAATAAAGAAGCTGGATTTGGAGTCATTTGGGGACAGGAGGAGGCTGGAGAGAGAGCTTGGAATGTACAAGGCATATGCTGGTAATGGAGCTTGGAGGGATATTGGTCGAAGAATTGGGAGTAGATGGCCATGATCGCATGCTGGCACTTGATTTTATGTATATGAAAGTGGGAAAAATTTTCTTTTTTTGGCAAGGGTTTCAGGGATTGAAACAAATTACCAAGTGAAGTAATGAATAATTTATGAAAAACGCTTCAGGAATTTAAAATTAAAATTCTTAAATCGAAAAATTAGATGGGGGAGGAAATAGAAATTATATAGGATATAATAAAAAAGGGCTAATTAGATGACTAAGGGAATTTCCAGCTGAGCGTGTACTCAATTGCAATTAACAATAATAATAACTGGCATCAAAAACATAAAAAAGAACATTTACGACAAACTTTGATCGAAGTATTTTTCATTTTATTTACAAATCGATGTTAATTCTATTAGAAGAAAAACCACTTTATAATTTACAGAATAAACAGATCACGGCCCCGCAGTGTAGGCGCAAGAGCCTTGGCCTCATTTACCGAGGGTCGCCGATTCGTGTCTGACCGAGGGCATGGTTGGTTTTGATTAAGTGTTGTTCGTCATGAGCAGTCTACTACATGGAACAATAATACGAACGATGAAATGACAGTTAAAAGTGCTGACAGAATACAAACTGTGTTGCAGGAAAGGCCGACTGGCATCTTACTAAAGCAAGAAAGTCGCAGAATGTTGAAATCTTCCAATACTTAATAGCCAAAACTACTCCAGTGGATGTCGGAACCAGGTGTTGAAACGAGTGAAGAGGCCGCATATTCTCCGAGAAGTTAAGAAGAGATGCCTGTGCTACTGAAAACCTGCTCTCAGACTGAGTTGTCTGCGATCCTGAAAGGTGCAAACAGCCATCACACCCAAAACTGCACCGTATTTCTCTTCATGATCTCTGTTTGTTAATTTACGACTCTCTGACCAGAGCAACTGCTTACGAAAAAAGTAATATTCTCACGCGTTCTATAATTACCGTTTTACTATTTCTGTTGAACATTAATCTTGAAGACTAGTCTACTGTGGCATCTATATCGATGGCGAGCTTGGGGCTGAGGGTAACGACATACCCAGCAAACAAGAGTTTCAAGATCTCCCCTACTGATACTACAGCAGTACAGGATCAGGCGCCAAAGGTTTAAGTAATGTTTGCACTTCCGTCTTGAGTAATGTATGTGCTTCGAAGCAGTTAGTTCACAATTATATTCACGAGATGATTGGTGGAGCTCAAGTAGCCCTCTGCAAATGATGACAGCGCTTTTGTGAAAAGTTGTTTGTAAGATGTATCAGAAGGGATGTGGTGGGACAGAATCGTAGCATGTTGACAACAGAAATTTGTGTAGGCCCACTGAAACATTTATGAAATACACTTGCAATTGGGAATTAACTTGCTGTAAATATTTTATGACATTAATATAGGAACAGCAAAATCAAATAGCTGACGAACCCGCGTCTTGTAGCTAATTATTCTTTATTCCGTACAGTGCTTATTTCCGTACGCGTCCATTTTTCGTGAAGTTGCTGGATAAGAGAACTGCCGACATTCATTACAAAATGATTAAGGATCTGAGATCTGAATAGTGGCAATCGTCCAGAAAGTGGTCTGTTGCCGCGCTTCCCTCGACCTTTTGTGGGTCGCTTTGTCCGCTGGGGAGGTGGCGGTCTCGATTCTAGCGCTGATGACGCATTCAGGACTAACTGTCTTACTTATGGTCGCCGATCGCCCGCCAAAACGCCTCCGTAATGTTCTTTGCGGCAGCAACGAAAAGGCGGGACGGATTTTCCCTGTACGACGCTTACGAAGCACCATTTCTGCTGTCTGCTGACAAAACAGTGTGTGATGAGTCGTGCTACCACTCATCAGGCAGTAAACTGCCATTATTTTGACTAGGATAAAGTTTGTTCTAACATACACTGTGTTTCCGCGAGGGATGATGGACAGGGACAAGTGTGTTAAGAAATCCCGGTCCCATACCTCCTCAGTTACAAGTCATTCGCGAAAGTCGTTTATCGTTGTTTGCAAGTGAGGGTAGGCAACTGGATAAACCCCCAGGTGTACGTTATGAGAGATTCATCACGATGGAGCCCTAGTTCCCTTTCTGAATGTGCTCGTGAAATCCTTAGCGTTCCCTGAAAAGTAGCAGGGAAGAGGTGGTCCTGTTTCGTAGCCAGCTAGTTCACCTGATCTCATCCCACACTTATTTCCTTAGTGGGTCAGGTGAAAAGTCTTGTGAACGATATACCTGTAGAGACCGAAGAACACCTCATAACAAGAATGTTAGCTGCCTATGACATAGTTAGAACGACACGGCAGAATTTAGTCTGTGTTTTCATGCCTATATAGAAGCTGGAGGCCCCCTTTGTGAACGACCGTTATAAAATATTAGCTTGTCAACCCGTCAAAAATAACGGGTTGTTCTGGCAGTTAATTACCTCTCAGCTGCTTAAAGTAGATACAGTTGTTACTGAATTATGCTTATAATCTTAAAAATAATGTAATGTGGTACTTATATCTTAGTATACTGTGACAGCAACATCTCTGACCAGAGAGTGTAAGAAAACATCTATATGGATTGAATATAAATAAATAAAAAGCATATTATTAAAATGTTAATTCAAACACAGTAGATACATTTTCAGTGTTCTGACAATTCATTTCTTTGTGGTTGCTTAACTAAATAGAATTGTAATGTAGTATCATCTCTGGCCGCAATTAATCTGTTAAGGAAGGCCGGGCGCGTTACGGATACGATGACACAGCGACCGAAGTAACCTTTCATACAGATAGGTTCGAACTTTGTGAAAGTAGAGCAGATACATAAAACTTATTACATCTGTACACAAAGATTCCTGAGCTGTTTTATTATACTTTGTTCAGAATACCAAAACAATGTGGGCTGATAACCTGTGACAGAGGTCCCTCAACTCACATTAATATGTTTTCCCGTCTCCGTCATCCTCTGCATATCATACAGAAAGATTGGGAGGTGTTTTAATCTTATACAGAACTGTTTAGAAGGTAAGCTAATAGATGTTTGTTTTTTGCAGGTGAGACCTCCTACTACGCTTTCTTGGCGCTGTTGCTGCAGGCTTTAGGTAAGACAGCGCTGCTACTGCGAGCCTCTGTATTGCTTTTGAATGACGACCGTAACTGCATTTTCTTCTAATATCTGTTTGTAATAATTATCAAGGAAATATCATGCACGAAAGGAGTTAGGTCAAATAACTCTCGTCATAGCATATACTAGATCCTCACCAAATCACGCATGTTTCTCATAACACATGGATAAGCTAATAATACAAACTTTATTAACCATCCTTATCGCTTACTTTAACTTCTAATTGTTTACGTATGTAAACATTAATATTCAATAACAATAACCTAATAAAGAAAGGCGGTTCTCATTTTTTATCTGAAATTTATTGCAATAAAATATTTACGGATATACAACACAGTCCGTCGGCCATCTGTGAAATTTCATTGCAATCACACGCCGGGAAAGTATATTCTTACATTTATCTTTGCTGGCGATTCTTGAGAAAAAAGATGTGTCTAGTTCAAAGTGTATCGTAAAGTGAATGTTTTCTTTTTTTATAATTTTGTATTATTACATAAAGGGTAAAATATCGGGAAATTATGAAACTGTTTTTGTAAAGAATTGCTTGGTCTGAATTTTATAATATTGCTTCAAATACTTGAGTTGTGAGTCTAAGAACAGAAATACGAAAGTTAGTGTGTAAGGCATTCACCACCGTGATGTGTACGCCATTGGAATTAAAGCTTTGTTTTACATGGAGTACTTTACATTTGGAGTATATCACTCGTTACCGCAAGGCACACGATTAAAAGTTGAAGCGATTTGATTGCGGTGTAGCGTGGATCAGTACAGAGATGATCGCTGAGATTGCGCTATAAAAGAAAGTCACCTGACGAGTCGGGAGAACAAAGGGCTTGGATAACGAAGGGAGCTGGGGCTAATCTGCGCGGGATCGGAGAGCCCAACCGGAACCGTTATCATCAGCTAACGCAGCGCCCTCACGCCGCGCCGTGGGAGAGCGGCGCCATCAAGATACAGGCGTCAGGCTCGGCTGCTTAAAGTACCTGCCTGCCAAACATAGACCGACACCCACTTCCAGCACGCTTTTAAGGGTGCGTTCATAAAACACGTGGCTCGGTCTAATGAGGGGGGGGGGAGTTGGCTGGGAAGCTACGCTGGGCTACGTGGAGGGGTTCTGAGCCAAACTATGTAGCTTTTCATTATATGTCACAGTTAAAATACGGTTCAAAACATAAAACAGCATGTAAATATTTATTTCAGTCATTTAAATATCTCGGTATGTAATTTACGATAGTCTGACAAATGAAAATTGTGCAAAATGTCTTCTGGAATCAATAGGGAAAAAAGGGGGGAGGAGGGGTTGTAGAGGCAAAAGCCACGTCGGGCTACTTGGGAGGAAGGGGGGGGGGAAGTCAGAGGAGGCCAAAATGGAGCTACGTAGTTTATGGACGCTTCCTAAGGCGGGATGTGTGCTTCACAGATGGCGTTAATATTTCAAACTGCTTGCAATATAATTGTTGTTATAGTAATTATGTTTCTATTGGCTGTGGAGGTTGAGGAGATGTAGGAGGCAGAAAGAGATTTAGAATACTGAACATCTATCAGCTGGATGCTTAAGCAAATTATTATTATATTATTTTGCTTCTGGCTTTACGCCTCGTCGACGTCGGAGTCATTAGAGGCGAGAAAGGGCTGGGGACGAGGAACGCGTAGGAATTCTGCCTTGGCCTATCGAAGGAAGCATCCCGGCATTCGCCTGGATTGATTTGGGAAAAGTATAGAAAAGCCAAATCTGGATGCCCGGACGGGGATTCGAACCTGCGTCCCACCGAATGCGAGGCCAGAGCGTTAACTGCTCACCCACCACGCTCCGTTTAAGTAAATTAGGTTCCAGGACAAGCCAGCGAAGAGCAACAGACGTGCCCTTTTGGCAAAGGATATGTAGTAT
>JARYHS010001720.1:0-11218 GCA_031002005.1 Vandiemenella viatica | reverse complement strand
AGTTTCATCGAGAACGGATAAAAACTGTGGATTTGTATGAAGACCAAACAAACCAACAAAAGAAAAAAACCAAACAAACAAACATACATTCATCTCTATATATAAAGATTATTGTGGTTCACACTTACACACTGACTGCGAACAAAACCTGAGGGATCATTATAACGTAAAGAGTAAACACCTACAACACTGCAAGAATACCTACGATTTGCCTCGCATTGCACCCCTAACTTTCTAATATCTACGGTTTAACATTCAATCGGAATAACCTACGGCCCAGGCCTGACTCTTACGATGAAAAACAATTTTTAAAAATCTTATCCCCGACGAGATTCGAACCGGAGACCAGACGTTCATAAGCCACGCTTTAGCCACTCAGCTACCAGGCCACTACGCGGAAACTCTGTACGGAGTCGTCCACATCCAAAGTGTCTACTACCGCCATATTTCGAAGTAATGAGACAAATGTGTTATTTATACAGATAATTTTTCAACCAAATGTAGACAGTATTTTTCTCCTTGTTTCAAAGGATAAGTGTGCAAAGTTTCATCGAGAACGAATAAAAACTGTGGATTTGTATGAAGAACAAACAAATCAAAAAACCAACAAATAAACAAACAACAAACATACATACATTCATCATTATATATAAAGATTCCCAAGAATTGCCTCACGTGTTTCACGCTCGTGGGAGGTGCAAATATAGAATTTCTTCCACTTTCTCTGGCGCGATCTCTGTTCCTTCCAGCGTGACCCGGAACCCTAGGAAGTGCACCTCTCGCACACATATATTTGATTTATCCGACTGCAGCGATATCCCAGCTTTGCCAGAACCCCAAACAGTTATGTGCTGTTAGAATGAGCCAGGATATCATCCACGTAAACTGCACAGAATTCCTTCATTCAGCCGAAAGTGATTCATTTATTGCTCGCATCAACGCACTAGCCGAATCAAGGACCCCAAATGGAATTCTGTTGAACACGAACTGGGTACCCTCGAACAGGAAGGCAGTGTGTGGTCTACATCTTACGAGCAGCTCTACCTGATGATAACCAGTGGTCACATCAATGGTGAAAAACCATCTTTTTCCATGGAATCTGCTGATAAGCTCAGCAATTGGTTCAGGGTATTCAGAAACGCCTAATTTTCGCTCATTCAATCTCCGTGCGTCAAGGAAATAGCTGCAAATCCATCTCGTTTAACAGCAACCGCAATGGAGTTCACATATGGCGAAGGGGCCTTCTAAATTATTCCATAGTCCTGCATCATGCGCAGGACATTTCTCACCTCCTCTCGATGGTTTGCGGGTACTGGTTAGGGAGGGGATTGGAAAGGACTGCTACTATCAAACTTGAACTCATGTCTTATTCAAACGATCTCTTCCGGGTGGTAAGAAAAATACGGCGCGGTTTCTGCGAAGCATTTCCTTCAGCGTGTCCCATATTGCTACGTCCAGAGCGTCTCTGCGCATAGCATTCCGCTCCAATTCACACAGAATCTCATTTCTCTCATCGACAAGTGCGCACACCTGCAGCGTCGCTCAGTTGCTGGAGCAGTCTATCACTCGCCAGCTCCCTGATGCGGACCAGTCGCAGACTGTAGCTTTCGCTGCACGCATCCCACTTTATCTCTTCAGCCGTCAATCCCGTGATCGTATTTGTTTTCCAACCTATGCTAGCCTTTTTCTCACTCAAAACATCAGGTCCCACAATGAGACCGATTCTTAGTCCTGGGACGACGTACGCAACCAGTTCAAGGCTCTCTTCCCCAAGCGTAATACTCAATAGTGCTTGCTTATTGACTGTCTTCAATTTCTGCCCAAATGCTGGCATCAGTGACAACTTGTCACCCTGCAGGAATTTTGCAGCGACATTCGATTCTATGGCTTGTTTTTCCAATTTTTCCGCAAAGACACTACCGCTATCTGTAAAGGTGACGAATTCCAACTGATGAGTGTGCACACTTACGATTTTTCCGTGTTGTTGCCGCGATGAGGGATCTGTTTTCTCCAGGTTATTTTACCCCACCTTCGAAATGCTTAAATCTTCACCGGTTACGTCTCTTTCATCACTTCCTGGAGAAACCCCTATCCTATTTCAAGCCTGGCCGCCTGCATTCTTATGCAGCACTGTGGCACCACCATCCTCAGTGCGTTCGTTTACCTTGCACCCTGAGTGCCGCAAACAGATCTCCCTGCACCCTAAGCGCAATGATCTTTGCCTCAAGACGATGTGGTAAACGGTTTTCGTAATACTCGGGCCCGTCGAAGCGTCGGTAGTTACCGCAGTACCCTTGGTTTAAGTTGCCATTTCATCGCGCCTTACTCTGGTGTCACCTCCGGACCTTCCTGTGTTCCCAGAGTTTCCACCGCCGACCTTCGGTCATCATCGGTAGGCCCATGTTTCACACGTTCTTCTCCTTCTTCCACCATCCTTAAGGTTGCTAAAAATTGGTTAAATGTGGCGATAACAGCGGAATTCAATAACAGTTGTGCCTGCTGTGAAAAATGAGTCCTCAGAACCCCACAGAGCGGCTGATCAAGAAACCGGGACAATTTTCGAAAAGTTTGGCATACCTGGCGATACATTCTGTACGGCTTGCATAATAACGTCGCTGGTACAGCCTTTGCCTCAGTTTCTTCTGAGCCGACTGCCCCCAAAACATCTCTAAAAACACTTCTCGAAAATCCTCATACACTGTCCATTCGTCACAGGTGATATTGAACCAAACTCTATCATCTTACCCGCGAGACTGGTAAATAACCTGCATTTTCACCTGATCTGTGACATTTTTGACTTCTTTCAGGAAGCTCTTCGGGTGAGTTCCCGTCTTTCCGCTGAATCGGGGGAGAGTTAATGTACCGAAACAAGTGCGGCCTTGCAGAAATGGGTTCGGCCAATAGCCGGGATGCTTACGCGTGTCATTTCTTCACGTAACTCCTGCAATTTGCTAGTCTCTTTTGTTTCTAAGTTTCCCTCTGCCTCGAGAAGACTTTCGCAGTCCGTTTCTGTTTCAGTAACACTTTTGCTGACATCATATATCAGCTCGCCAAGTTGAGTCGTACTCGCATTGTGGCCCAGTTCGATTCCCCGATGCGCTTTCCAGCTGATTTGGTCTAGTTTGTGTTTTCTGACTTATTTCCACCATAATCTTCTGCATGTCCGGCAGCTGTTCGCTGGTACGATTGAGTTGAGTGCTTAGATTTTTATGTCGTATTTGTAGTGTTTATATCGATTCCCTAACCTCGCTTACCTCCGCCTTCGAGAATTCTTCGATCTCCCTTTTTATGAGTATTGCCATTTCGTCTCTCACTTCCGTCTTGACTAAGTTTATTTCGGACTTCAGTTGGTCTTGTCTGCCCTTAGCTGATCTTTTCCGTTCTTCATCTCCATAATCACCGCAAACTATTTGATATTACTCTATCAACTTGAATGATGGCAGAGCCAGCCGCCGAAAGCTCGTTGTTGTCTCTCTTCAACAACATACGGCGGAAAACCCGCGAAGACTATATTTCATCGATACGCCGTGAAAGCCTTCGTTCTCACAACTTCGTTATTACTATTGAGCCCCGCGCATGACATAACTCAGTTGGTTACAAAGGATAAAAACTAATGAATTCTGTTTGTTATAAAGACAAGATTTGATACGTATACAAAGTCTTAAAGAGTTTAAGTTCAACAGGCTTATTTAACAAGTCTCTAGCTAATCTGGGTACTCGCTCAGGGGTATTTTAGGGCCTTTGAATTGTTGTAAACTTGTCACTTTGTTGTGTGGCACGTTGCCAAGTCCGCGCACTGCTGATGACACTGCTTGTGACGGGAATCGCACCCCGGACCTCCCAGATGACGGCAGCGGTTAGGCAAATAGGTCTTCTCACGTCGACAAGCAAACCAGAAATAAATCTTCGCCTCCACTGCCCAGCTTCGGGGCAGTGCTCCTCCATCTCATGCTCTTGGGTACGCCCCTCGGGCAGACACTGTTGATCAGAGTGGTGTGTCATTCTCATTTGAATAGGTCGGCTGTTTCCCTGATGTTACCTAAGGTGCAGAGTTCTTCGACAACTGTGTTACCTCCCAGTAACTTGTCGCGACAATTCATAATGCTTTTATCATCGCTGCTGGCTCTTCGCACAGCTCTCTTTCATATTGGAGTAGGCTCAGGATGTGGGTTGACAAATGGTTTTACAAAGGCGGCGGTTCGCCGAATAGCTTTCCGTGACTCCGGCGACCACACGTCTCCCGTTGCCTATTGTCAGGCATCTGTTGCCGTCCTTGAACTTGCGTCTCATGACTGGGTTTAGTGTGGGCCTGAAGGTTTTTTTTGATGATCTTCATGGGCATCATATGAAAGTTGGCAGCCCACCGATTCTTAATATGTTGACAGTTTCTTTTTATTCCACGATTTGTGCAAGCTTTAAACGAAAACCGTAAAAAATAACTCGTGGTAATTTACGTTACTAAACAGAACTTTATTTATCAGAAAAAAATATCTGAAACCCCTACTTACTGTAGAAAATACTAATTATTAACTGATATCTCTGTGATATGTGGTTCTGCTAAAGAGCGGTAACGCGATCAATCCGTATCAACTGTCTCATACGCGTGACCTTGATAGTTATTACTTTTGCTATTTACGGGTTTTCTTCCCATAAATTCCTTTTTTAATTTACTATTTTACCAAGAGGCAGACATTAATCACTAAAATGATACCTCATTTGTAATTTAGATTAGGTTTGAAGGAGACAATGGTTCGTCGCTCAAAACACTTTTTATAAAAATGATGATACTTTTGCCCTTTAAGAGGCGAATTCCTTTCTTGCTTTTTGATGTTACTAGATCGGAGACCTTAATATTTATAATGTGTAACGTTCCCACCCCCTGCTAATTAATTTCCGGCTAATTTATTAATGTTTTAAGTATCGGACCTCTTAGCCGAAGATTGACTGCATTCACTCCATCATTTAATCCAGGTAAATGAGGTGGAACAATTACAAAGAAACAAATAAAATTTAGTTAGATGCACAACTGATTTGAGTTATATTCTGATAAATTGTACACTCTCACACTTTAGGTTTTCTGTTCAAACACAAATATTGAATCCACTAATCAACGTCTTGATAAGATAATTACAACTTCATATACTTAATTTACTTTATAAAACTGTGAGCGAGAGTGATGTATGGCAGAAACACAGAGAGAGAGAAACAGAACATAATATGGGCTTACATCATGATCCCTCGTGGAGCGACATCACGAGCTACCACCGCGTAGCACTGGAAAAAAACTGGTCAAGACTCAGGGAGTATGGTCCCATTATGAGGGCTTATATAACACCCACCTAACGGGATTCCGGTGTGCTGATCCTCTACGGGAGGGGAGTACTACCAACATTGGATTCTTACTTTCCCATTTGGCGAGAGGACCATCTCTGCCAAATGGGAGGGAACACAGAGTTCCACCGATACTACCCTACCCGACAGGTAACTTTTGTGCTTGTAGGGTGGCTACAATAGTATCCTATCCCCGCCAAACTCTGGGCGGAAGCAAGGTGTCCGAACTTCTCCCACATGGCTTAGCCGCCATGACAGTATCTATAGCCACTTGAAAATCTTAGAATTATAAAAAAAAATCTTTCCGCTTCACTCTCGCTACCTAATTGAAATTACTTAATCCTAAACTTATTCTAATTAAATACTACTTCTTAAAGTTCCTAATTATGGTTTCAAATGTCTTGTGACATCACAAATGGTATCTCATTTATCAATTTCGGTTGGATATGAACGGAGTTAAATGACTCCTCCCCCCTCCAAAAAAAAAAACCTTTTAGAAATGCTACTTATGATTTAATGGCGGTTAATATCAATAGGGTATTATTGAGACATTGCTATTACACAAAAAACGATCAAAAATAAACGATACTTTATAAATGGTCGCGGAATATTAATATGCTCGTCAATACGAGAACAACACGCAGTAGGTATAAATTTGTCTCTATACAATCATTTGTTTTCTTATCATTACGATTAACAACAGGAGATTAATATATTCTTAACGCAAGGCTTAATCATCAAGCACATGGATTACGTCAAATCAGCAGCAATGTTACGCAGTTTGCATCCACAGTATGCCAATGATAGGCCTACACTTTCAAAGACTCGAATGTTGAAGTAGCATTAGTTCTTTTGTGAAGGTCGGGAAGCGGCTCCGGCGACGGTTCAAAGCAGCTCGTCTTCTGGTAACGTACTTATGACCGTATTTGAAATGCTAAAAGTGCGGTATACGTCGATTTTTTCTTGAACCATGGAATGTTAACGTTATACACTACTGTGATCTGTCGAACAAGGTTAGAGAGGCTTATTGGTCTAAAAGACGCAAGATTCCGATCTGCATCATCCTGCTTCTGTACGATAAGGTAAGGACGCACATTGAAGCTAATGAGCAACCGAAATCTGTGGAACTACGCTGGACGGCGTTTGAACATACCTCTTACAATCCAGTTTTTTGACCACGTTACTATCATTTGTAAGGACCATTCAGAAAATATTTAGATGGAAATAAACTTCAATAGTTACGATGGGGTACAAGACTTAGTTCGCAGTTGGCTACTCACATGTCTAGTAGTTTCCTTTATGAAGAAGAAATGATGCCAGGGACATGCGAAAAATGTATAGTGAATAACGCAAGTTAAGCAAGAAAATCGTTTAGCAATTGTGTTGCTACACTGCTACACGTTAATCAAGTTAAGAGTTCCTATTTAATCGCCCCTGGTATTTAGCAGAGCAGAACATTAAGAAAGTGTTCGTTAAATAATGATTGTTGGAAAAATGTATCTCTTTGTGAAACGCGTGAAAAATGACACGACACTAAACCTTTAAAGTTTCTTTTGCTCTCTTCCATTATCTGACCTCCAAAAGAGCTCAGAATAAGCTCCAGACGGCTAATATAAAATGAACAATAAGAAGTGTTATACATTTAATAACAGACGTTATCAACTTATTAATTAGCTTCACCCATTAGGTCACTACAGCGCATTAAAAAGAAGTTGCTATATAGTTTTCTACTGAAGTTTGTCGAAAAAAAACACGTTTCGGCAAACGTTCAAAAGTCAGTGAGTGAGATTATCTCAGATGGCAATTCTTCCTATCTCATTCTCATTATTTTCTTTCCTCATGTTAATATACATAATCCTTCAAAATGGATTTTACAACTTTGGAAGCAAATAGAGATTTCGATAACCTACAGGACAACTCAAATTCTACAACCGTATCATTTTGATTCCACGTGATTGCCATTGCTGATGCAGCAGACACTTCATCAGAAATCACTTTCTCGATCCGGGAAATCGGGCTTCACGTCTGAAACCGCGATGAATATTCGTTTTTCAGATTATCATGATATTTCGGTAAATGAGAAACATACACTAGATATTTTATGAAATGCCAATAAAAAAACTTAGGAAATGTCGGGAATGAGGGGCCCAGCAAATGTCCTGCTTGGCCATCCGATTGAAAGTAACAAAGTTTAATTGAGCATACAGTGTTTTTTTTTTTTTTTTTGCTACAAGATGACATTTTAAGCCATTCATTATGTTATATGAGTAATATTCCACAATCTTTCAAAGTTTTAAAGTCCTTTTCTAAACAATCAGGTGAATGTCTTTGATATGAGAAAATACAAGACAGTTGCCAAGTTTCGTATTATACATGCAAATATGCAACTAAGGCCGTTGTAAGAAGTGGTAATATGGGGACCCAAGGTACCAATGATTATTTTTAGTGGATTATAGACGAGAAAAAAGAGATAATTTCTGAGTATTATTAACCAATTATGTTAATTTTTTATAATTTCACATTTTGTGACAACGTTCATGTGCGGTGAATACGATGTTCCACTCTGAAAGGTAGGGAGACTGCAGAGTCAAGTAAAACAACATAATATCATCCTTATAAATTATCTTATCTTGAAACTGATAGTCAGGTCATAAAACTATCAAACAAAAACTCATTTTTGGGCGATTCCATTTCAAGTATTATTTAACTAATTACTTCATGCACTGATTTTAAAATGATAAGAGCGCATTTGATTAACGATTCTTTTATCTAGCCGTGATTATCTAACAGGATTACATTAACTACATTACGACAGCCTTTCACATGATTTCAGTTCCGTATTATACAGTGTTCCTTCCTCTAGCCACTCCTCATATTTCTATGCTTCTGCTTCGTTTTTGCTGTCGAAACTGTAATGCTATGCTTTTTTGCCGTCGGAGTGTAAACACAGAATTTCGGAGTCCATGTATTATTTAACAGACCGAGATATTTCCCGGCGGAGGTGTACTCGTGAATCATTTATTATTTGAACTTAACCGTTGACAACATAGCTACAACTGAGTTTAAGATCGGTGAATTATAACGAACTCAATATTAAATAGGAGCTAGTAAATTTAGTTCTTTGACCTATGCACTTTTAAATAAATGATAACCTAAAGTTTTGACCCTTCATTTGACTATTTTTCTAGTTATTAATTATTATTATTGCAGCTATATCGATCCTGTTTTCAGGATTTAGCCTCTTTAAGTCTAATGCGCTAAATATTAGAATTTAATTCTACATAGTTTTGTTGTAGTTCTTTCCAGGCTGATCGATCTTGAGCCACCCTCTTTCAGTTCATGCCTGTAACTCGACGTATATCCTTATCCCCGATCCGGGGGTCTTCCTCTTGCTCTTTTCAGGTTTCTCGGTATCCAATCCAGCACTACCGCCGTCCATCTTTCATCTCTTTTGCGAGCAATATGGCCGGCCCATTGCCATTTTTGGGTCATGACTCCTTTTAAGATGTCTGTTACTTTAGTTATTGAACGAATGTGCACGGACCCTTTCCTGTCTCTTCTTGTAAATCCTAGCATTGCTCTTTCCATACTTCGCTGGGCAGTTCTCAGTTTTTGCTTCGTGTGACTATTAAGGGTCCAAGTCTGGCAGGCATAAGTGAGGACCGGTAATACACATTGTTCAAATACCTGTTTTTTTAAGATGTACTGGCATGTTAGATTTAAAAACTGGAATTTCTTCCGCATGCTCTCCAGCAGAGCTTTATCCGTCTGTAGATCTCAGGCTTTGAGTCACCATTCATATTGATCAGTTGGCCAAGATAAATGTACTGATCTACGGACTCAATACCAGCATCTTTCGCGTCTGCCTTGTCTTTATCTTTTTCTGCCCATTTGTTTTGCATAATTTTGCTTTTTGATCTATTTATTTTAAGGCCCACTTCACTGCACGCTGCCTCTAGTTCATTTATCAGTTCTTTGAGCTCTTCTAGTAGTAATCTAGAATACTAAATACTGTAGCAGTATGTAGTCATGGTTTGCTTTGCCAAAGTTTGGAGTAAGAAAAACTTTCGACTTATGATTCTGTTTCATGAAAATCTATTTAGTAGCCCTATATTGAAATTTCAGTAAAACAAAAAACCACTTTATATACCATTGAGTCCCTAGAAACTTATAATTAGGCTCAACGAGGATTAAGTTGTTTCAGTAAAACATAACAGCCTAACCTTCGAGTTTTAGATGTTATTACAAGTTTAGTATTAAATCGTATATTTTGCTCGCCTCGTGACCGAGTTTGGAAGTTGGAACTTTACTTAGATCATTACCAGGGATTATCTAATTTGAGTACGGGTGTTGGACCGAATTCTAATCACCAGTTACTAGACCCCATATAAGGATTGATGGATAGTCAGGATTAAATCTCAAACTTCCTCGCAGAGTGTATATGTCGTACCCCGAGTAGGTAGTTACTTATACGTAAACAGCGAACAGGTGCTAATTCCAGGTTAATACTCTGAGAAACAAGTGCTTCTGCCTATTTACTTTCAAATTCCGTATTAAATAGCTGTACATACTTACAAGATTTTAAAATAACCTTTCAGCAAAGTTAAAAAATATAAAACCAATAGCCAAATGCACAAAGGCTTAACGTGGTCCTAGTTGTCCTCAACGAATAAATAAAATAAATAAATGAATAAAGCAACAGCACACAGACAACTCACTTGTACTCAGTGCAAAGAGGATGTCTTGATTGCTACTCCAACTGATTAAGTGGTAACGGAGTATTGGAAACTTATGGCAACTAATGAAAAAACCAACCGTATATAACCAAGGGCTGGCCACCCGTTTCAGAGTCTTCTGTCTACACATACAACAGTATCGAGATCTTTTTAACTGAGTTCGAAGTTACAAATTGTGAGTCCGAATTCTGAGACCGAGCTCTGCTTGGGGTTTTTAAAATATGCAGAAGATGCTTGCGAGTTGCGACAAGGAGTACCACATTGCATTTTTGTTCCGATTAAAAAGTGAATATGTATAACGAGTGCGAAATATTCGCTAGCCACCGACGGAGAGGATGGAAGATCAACCATAATACTTTAAAATTTAATAGTTACTGCCAATTTTGCCAATTTTTTCTGAACTCAGCTTATTAAGAGTAAACAGCATTTTAATCCTGAACTGTTTAATCATTAATGGTGGTATGATTGTGGTTATGTTGCTGCATAGAGTTCAATCAAAATTGATGATAATGGAACTACAGACTTTCGGAGTTATTGCACTGACGCACCAATATCATTATCCTTGAGCAAGTTCAGACCTCCAGGATGGAATCTATGATTATAAAACGACAGTAGCGATGAGACGGCCACATGATCCGTAAGTTCAATATAGTGGTATAATCAGAGTTAACGGTGGGTAAACGCTGAGTTGGTGATCTGATGAAACTATTTAAGGCTAGCATGAAAATATGCCACATTGGCCTTAGCAACTGGTAAATCTCTGCCCTTGACCGCTCATTCCGTTGGGCGCTTGTCATGTCCATCATGGAACGATGTTTTCAGAAGGTAATCGCCGGATATCACAGAATGAGAAGAGGCAACGCAGGAAACAAAATGAACAGGTGAGGAAAAGTGGCAGCACCACGGATAACTCACCCAGGAATGCCTGTCATCGTAGAGGTAAATTGTGTGCTTCCTCTGTTGAAAAGTACAATCACCTCCAGAATCATAAATGAAAAGACCTTCAACTTGAAAGACATGCCTGCTTCAAGGGTTTGCTGTGACTGGGATAGTGAAAAGCTCCGAAATTACGGTAATTTACGGATGATGAGTTACTAATGCTGGATTGCACATTTTCTTTCCCATTTGACTCTGATTGTCGCATTTTGATT
>JARYHS010001719.1:0-37299 GCA_031002005.1 Vandiemenella viatica | reverse complement strand
CGCTCGCTATTCACGTTACTAATGAACCGAACTGTATACACGGCCGGGGCACGCGGCTCTGAAACACTGAAGTGCCCCGCGGGGCAGCGCCTGCCGACCGGCCGCCCGCCACTTTTAATGAACCGAAATCGTCAAATGAAAGAATGATGAGGTTGTTGTGCGCTGCGGCGAGGGAACCCTGGTCCGCACTAATCTAAGGCTTAGCGCGCCTGATGAAGCCGAGAAGTGCAATTGAAAATCCGGGCTCCCCACCCATCCGGCTTCCACTGTGCCCGTGTGTGTGTGTAGCAGGCCAGCGGCCGCCCGCCGGAAATGGATTGCGGAGTGCAGAGTACTGCTGGTGGGTTCGCTCTTTTCCTCCCTCTCTCATTTTTTTTTTTTTTTTTTTTTTCATTCCGCGAGGCCCCTTTTATGATTCATACCTTGCGGCACAAAGGAAGGAAGGAAGCAAGCCCTGTGCTAATGACGGCTGCTAGTGCACAGCCCACTTGAGCCGATACCATCACTGACTCATCTCTCTCTGTGCCTCCGATTTCCCACTGCCTGCGCCGCCTCGCATACACACGCGGAGTGGCCGAGGTTTTTCGGGATCACGCCACAAAAATGTCCAATAATGCGGTCGTGGGGAGCGGACGGGCGTTCTTTTATCCGTCGGGCACACACAGGGAATTCACTTGGCCGTATTAATACCGCGAGTCCGGGCCGGCGCTAATACGGAGGGAGCGGCCACGGCAAACAAACAGAGCTTCGACCTCGGGCTGTGTCGATATTGGGCCAGCCGGCCGCTTCGGAGCCGCAGAGCAGATTTCCGGGGGTAAGGAAAGTAAATCTGTGATCCCCGTGCGCGAAACACGGTGTTACAATGAGTGGTACTGTAGGCAAAATAACAATGGCTGTTTGCAATTCTTACACCTACTTTGCATTACGCGCATCTTAGTTGAAACAACAAGCCTGGCACATTCGTTATTTTTCTTTATAGAAGTTAATGATTGTTCAATATTTAAATCTGTGCCATTTATTATCAGATCTTCGTCTATTGTCTATATGCTTGATGGGCTATACGGCCACTTCATCATGAGAAAGGCCTTCGGGTGTAAGAAAGATGTACATGTGTGTATAATGACGGTCTGGTATCTCTCCGGTGTCAAACGAACTTTTCAACAATCTACATATCTTAAGCTACTATCGCGGTACTTGACCACTAGTTATGAATTTGGTTGCAAAATAAATTTTTTCCTTTCTGAAGAGAGATGGTATGCTGTATCAGTCATCCTCTTCTAAATTTTTTCGCTTGTTCTGGATATCTGTTCTTTTCCAGTAGAAGTGTAATAAGAACTTCTTCCACCAGTTGTCTCCAGTTCTGTACGATAACTCTGTATCCTTTTGCGCTTTGTATATGCCTGTTTCTTGTTACTGGTCCCACGAAAACCTTCCGCACATATCACCTCACTTACCAGCTTTATGTCTAGTGTTCTGCCTGCATCTATTTTCAGCTCATGCATCAACGGAGGACAACGCTGTAACGTTAACGGCAGAAAACGAAGTGAAAAACTTTGAGGTGGATGAAATAGTTTCTACACGAATGTTGTATCCGAAGCACGAGGCATGGAAGAAGATAGCAAATCCTATAGTCATTTTTTGGTTCCCATAACATTTTTACAGTTCGTTTTTTACAATAATATAGTATATGCCCAGATCGAAGACGAGAACTATAAATCACAAATACAAAATGATACAAATATGTTCGGAAGTAGAACCTGAAGTTCTCCATGTAAATGTCGAGGATGTTGATAACCTTATCTTTTTTTTTTTTACTTATGGTCTTACGCCTCGTCGACGTCGATGTCATTAGAGGCGGGATGGGATTGGGGACAAGGAACGGGAAGGAATTCGGCCATGGCCTTCTGAAGAATGCATCCCGGTATTCGCCTGGAGTGATTTGGGAAAACCATGGAAAATCCAAATCTGGATGCCCGGACGGGGATTCGAACCGGCGACCTCCCTAATGCGAGGCCAGAGCATTAACCGCTCACCCACCACGCTCGGTGATAAACTTATCATTACGCATCAAAAGGTGGGCCATATTCCCACACAGCCGATGAGGAGTCGTTACTAAGAACTGAAGAACTAGTTCAGAGGTAGTGCCGATCTGTGGTTCTTGTAAAGGGGCGTCCATTAATTACGTAAGTTGTTTTTTCGGAAATCCGCATTTCCACCTTGCTGAGATCTCGAGGGACCCCTTCCCTACCTCCGCTAACCGCTGTGTAATTTTGGAGAACGTTTTGTTAGCTCTACTGTTCTTCCAGGAAGTAAAAGTTGACTTGGAATTTCTGTCGACCCCTCCCTCCTCCCCCTCCCCCCCTTGGGGAGAACACACCATACCCAACCTTATTTGAGCTCACTTAATCAATGGACGCCACCTTAAAAACCCCGAACAGCTTCGAATTTTTCACGACACTTGTTAGCATCACTCGCTTAATATTTAGTGCACAAAATTTTTGATACCCTGTATTATGATCCAGAAATTCAGGAATACCCCTGCATATGGTGTCCTGGGAAACAATTCTGGTAGAGTGTCTCGTTTCTCTGTTTGTCTAACCTCGTGATGGTCACTTCTAATAAAGAATATTTCGGCACGGTCCTCTACGGAGTTGAGACAGCGTGGCGTTGCGGGCCGTTGGTAGTAGCGGGCAAGCAGAGTAGGAAGTGCTGTCCACTGTGGACGTGAGATGCCGCCCACTACAGCTGCGTTCAGAGCGATGGGCGGCAACAGGATGCCCTGCGACACCGGAGAAGTTCTGCAAGCGCACCTGGCCGCAGCCATTGTGGAGCTGCCCAGAGAAAACTCCGTGACGTTAGGGCTGCCTGCTTCATTAACGAATTTCTGTCTCCGGTCCACGTAGCTAGCGCCGGAAAAGGTGCAAATACGTTATACCATGCTGGCCTAATTCGAATCAGACCAACAAAGCTCATAATTTGTATTACACGTTCATACTGGAGATTTTTCCGTAAGACATAGATGTAAACGTATGTTAACTGAACTTATAAGGTAGATTTATTAAGATAGTCAGATTGTATGTTTTGGAGCTAACACTCACCAGGTAACAGACTTGCCAGTTGCCATTTTAAGAATTCCATGCTTTAGTAAGTAATTCCTCACTCACTGAGCTTAGATTAAACAAAGTCAGATTTTCTTGAGACTAGTTTTTGCAACTGTTTTCTGTGATCAACTTTAGTCTCAAATACGACACTGCTTATTTGGAAGCTGACGGCTCCAAATAACTGATGATTTTGCTCTACAATTTATTAACGACACGGAAACCAAAAAGTTTTTTCACATTTAAAAAATCTGTGTCATTAACTGGTACAGAGTATTGCATGAGGCTTGTTAACACATTAAAAAAAATAATCTCATATACATATAAAAATAGACGTGTGTTTATCTATATTTCACTATTCAGTCACCACTACCTAACACAGATCAGAGGTGTTTGTGTGTGGAAGTACCATGGAGTATTCTTTCATGCACAATGTTGCCCGAATATCTATAGCTGTTGCGATGTGGGAGATATGATGGTTAAAAGTGGTCGATGCAGGGCATTTTCGTATTTCGACCAAAGACATGTGTCCGTATATGTCACTCTGCTGTCACAACTACATAGCATAGACCAATGATGTTTGTGTGTGCTAGTGGTATCGTGTCTTCTATCGTGTACTATTGTGGTTAGATGTCGATAGCTATGGGGGTGTGGGAGATATGGTGGATGAAAGTGGTCGACCTGTGGCACTTACATATTTCTACCAAAAACGTATGGTGTATCACTTTTCAGCCAAAACTATACAGCGCAGATCACTTGTGTTAGTGTGTGGTAGTAGCACAGAGTCACCCGTCAATCACAACGTTGGCCGAATTTGGGTAACTATGGGAGTGTGGGAGATACGGTGGTTGAATTGTTCGATCAAGGATATTTTCGTATTTCGACCAAAGACATGTGTGACTGTATATTTTACTTTGCTGCCTGAACTACATAGCGCAGATGACTGGCGTTTGTGTGTGGTAATAGCATCGAGTCTCCCATCGTGCACTATGGTGGTTAGATGTCGGTAGCTTTCAATCCAAATTCTTTACAAACACGAACGAAGTCGTAGGTACCAGCTAGTAATAAAAAAACGGAAAGAGATATTGTTGAAATATAATTTTCTGGTGAAATTAACGATCCAAAAAAAAAAAAGTTTACGCAATGAAGTTGTAAAAATCCCGCAAACTCCATCATTGATCCAAACCGTCTAATGGTGATATTAATGGGAAAACTGTAGATGGTATTGAAGCGACATATCAATAACGTAGACACACAGATGAAATTAGTTGAAATTCTATCACAGTATGGACCAGGGTCATTTCTACATATGGTAGTGAAATGGAATACTATTCGAATATGTCAATTACGTTTGATTTTTGCCCTTTTAAAGTCTCTAAACGAATTTGATACAATTCTTTCTCACTTCCTAACCCAATCATCCCCGCATAATCTTCGCAACCTACGTCTTTAATTATCTACTTCGTTTCCTTTACTAAATTTTCTTCGTCTAAACGTTTTCCACTTTCCCCCCTCCCCCCCCCCCAAACAAATTAAATAATTTAAAAAAACCCTCTCTCTTTCTGTGTGAATATTGCACAAATTTCTTTCCTCAAGTATCATTTCCAGAATATTTCAATTTCTTACTTTAGTCGTTAACTTAATTCTCTACATTCGGGTCTGTACGGTCATATCCAGAATTCTTGATTCTTCCTTCTTTTTGGACTTCCCGCAGTCCAAGTTTCAGTTCTAAAATGCGCTGTAATCCGTACATACAGTTTTAGAAGATTCTTTCAGAAATGTAGGTTAATGTTGGAAAGCACTTCTTGCTTAAAATCAGAATGAGTTTAGAAAAATGGGTTTATGAAAACAACAACTATCTTCTTTGGTACATTGTAATACGCTACGAAACTTTATCCTTATGTCACATGTCTAGGACGCCAAAGAGAAATTTCCAGAGATTATTACTGTGGTGTACTCTCTCTTGTTAAGTATTAAATTAGTATTTGTTTTCATAAATTATCAATAAAAATATGATTAGTGATTGAAATTGCTAATGTGAGGAGTCGGGATGTTGGTTTGTACATTAACAATACTGTTGTAACTACGTTTGAAATTAATATAAATTTTTTAAAAATTATTCTTCTTCACATGTTGTTAATAATGGTATGACACAATTAAACAAACATCTTGAAATCTAACAATGGGCTCATTTTAAATCAATTATGAGGGTTTTCTATAAGTTCATTAATTAAGCTCAGCGGGTCAATGAGATTTTCTCTACGGCAACTCTGGATTAATCAATACGATAATGATTTGCGGTGACCATCATATCGGCGGGGCTACCATTTAGCAGAAGGCACCGAGTCTGCTGCCCGCAGCCGTCAAACGCGGTGATTCCATTTTCTGCTTGCCGTCGCAGACCCACGTCCACTCGGATAACGACATGGAACACAAGAGCCACACACCGCACCGGCGTTAGAAGCCGCACATCTCTTTCTGCAGGCTGGCCACGCACCCACAAGACAGCTCGCAATCCACTGTACTCCCCGCCAAGTTACCCTAGTGGCTACGCTGTGTTCTATTACTAAAGGCTACCCGGTCCAAGGTCACATTCCGGAGCGCAGCAAGGCAGTTGCCGCTACTCTATTGTTCGCATTCTTCCCATCTGTGTAAGCTACGGGTCCAGCTTCTCACAAAAATATAGTTCCATGTAGTGTGCAATACAATTACTCATTCTAACATTGGAAATGACGTGAATTTTCTGGAATACATCTTTGCAGTTCCAGCAGAATGTAAATTATATCTCCATATTGTACTCTCATTGTGTCGTGGTAATAATGTGTGGTCTAAACTGTGGCTACAGAACAGTTCAGTACGAGACTGCTCTTTGTGCCAGACTCATGCTTATGGCTTTACACCTCGTCGACATCTAGGTCACTGAGGCGGGAAAGGAATGGGGACAAGCAATGGGAAAGAATTCGGCCATGGATTTTTGAAGGAAGCATCCCGGCATTCGCCTGGAGTGATTTGGGGAAACCACGGAGAATCCAAGTCTGGATGTCCGGACGGGAGATTCAACCCCGCGTCATGGCATCAGGCAATAGTATGTGTTGCCTTTTCGTGATGCATATATACCTGTTATCATCTGATGGATGATAATGCCCGCCTACACAGGGTTGGCCGGGTGGACGAATATCTGCAACATGAGGACACACGTCTAGAGCGGCTAGCTCTCTCCATGGACTTAAATCAGATTGAACATGCATAGAAGGTTCTAAGCTGAAAGATTGCAGTCGTAACACCATAATCACGGACCATTGTTGTCCTCCAACGGGCACCCCTGTAGCAATGGGGTGCGTTAGCGCAATTCATGCTGGACGGCCAAATCAACAGTCTGGGAACAGTTATTTCTTTTTTTTTTTTTAATTGGCACTTGGATCAATTCATAAATATTTCAAACTTATATATACCTCTAAGTATAAATACCCATTTAAGATACACACTTGAAGTTTTTACAAAATAGTATAATAATAAGAGATACATTTAAGTTATACACTTGACATGGGAACAATTGTGCATTCTGTATTGACATGCGAGAAAATCACACCAGTACTGACAATCTGTATGCCATCGGTGGAAGGATAATACACCCGGGCAGTAACACCCATTGCCCATTTCTCGTTTACCTGTATACCTTCTATTAGCAGCTCTTTGTCACGAGTCAAATTATCATCACCGTGCACTACGTTTTTCCTTGGACCTCGAAGATCCTTTAACTTACAGACATGAATGTACCTGGTACTTGCAATATAAAATAAGAAGGTAAAAACCATGAAAGATATTGTGAATTTTAAGAGGCCGCGTAATTCCTGATGGGCCCTCTCAGCCCATATGCCATTTATGTGACGTTATGAATGTTCAATTTAAAGTGAGACGTAGAAAACGGAAATTCAGTACTTTAGAAAAAAATGCAATAACAGCATTTAATAAGCCAAAAATAATTAATCATTGCTTCTCTCTCTCTATTTACCCTTCTTCCTACCCCCTCCCTCCTGCTTTCCACTGCGCATATGTATATCGGCCGGACTGACATGATAAACCAAGTCATTGAACTAAGAAGTGAAACCGATGCACATCTTTCTGTCGCATAGGTTCTCGGCCTTGTCCGTAGACGCGATGTTAACTGCTAACTATGAGACGTGGTATTTGGTGGCAACATACTTTCTAGAGTCAAATAACCATATTTTTTTTGTGCAACATACTTCATATAATAATTGGCATCCTCAGCTGTGGTTGAAGTCTAGAACTTTTGCGACAGGATAACAAAAAATATTTCTTCCTATTGGTGATAAAAATTGGATTAAGCGGTAATAAGTATGATCACTTCACCCTCTGTCAATCAGTTAAATGAAGATCAAATTATCTCGCAAATTTTATGAACTTCCGATTGCGAATTTTGTTAATTGTCTGCCCAGTTATTTTGTTATGCATATTAAAATGGAACAAAACGCTTTTTTGCTATAACAGATTAAACGCGTCAAATGATATTTGGCATGTTTTTTGAGTGAATGGCACTGTACCAGTGAAACATGAATTTTATGTAGTTTATTAAGATTGTAGTAGCATTGTTTTAAAAAATGGTGTTGCTTAAACAAAACTGTTACGAAAATTCGATTGCAAAATCTGAAACCGAAAGGTCATTGTTGCAAGTATCACATTGTCAGATGATAGTAATTATTTAAAGTAAATACGAGTTACGTTGAAATATTTGAGATTTGTTTTCATTTCATCAATTTGATTCTTCGGTATTTAGTCATGGGCCTGCTTCTTATTTAACCGAAAAATAAAAACATGTATCACATACAATAGTTTTGTTTATTTTTGACTTCTGCTTTCACCTTTCTACTTACTTCGTCCGTCAAAGCATCGATAATTTTTTAAATCTCTTAGTCGAAATTAAGTATTATCATAAACTTCCTTTATTCCATAACGTATAAAGAAAATGAATAAATTATTAGAAAATCAAAGTGTGTACACTTGGAAACGATGATGCTCACGAAAATTATTTTTTTCAAAATATTAGATAAAACAAAAAGAAAGGTTGGTTTGGAAGCAGATATTGTGCGAATGGTATATAAATCGAGACCAGAGTATTTTAAAGGTTTAAGACCCAAGTAGCAGTCATATTTCTGGCACTAGGGAAAGTGCTTACTGTAATGAGTTGGCTGAAAAATGTTTTGCATGGAATTTTGTTACGCCGAGAAATAAAAAGAGGCATACGCTACATGATAAAACGCTGTAGCAGTTAGAAATTAGAAATGGAGGCTGAAATTCCTTTAATAACAGAGAATTGTTGCGCCAAACACCTTCAACTAAGTTTGTCTCAAGGTACGGTGGTCTCACTGTGCAACTTTAATCTCGTACCGCCGTCATAACACTCTCAGCAGGTGTTATGAAATTCTAATTTACAGAAAGCATCTGCAGCCTGGTCCGGGGATTTGAGTCACAGGCTAAACAGTAGCAGTTACGTTAATGATTCACCGACAGAGAAGAATCCGTCTGCCGAGCTAAGCTGAAATCACTTTTACAAACGAATTAATGGACAAAGTGGTTTTTTTTCGTAATGGGCGTTCATTATTTACGCACATCTGAGGCGTTCCCCAGCTCCGCCTGGCTTTTCACTCCTCCTTCCAGCGCTCTCTTCCCCCTTGGACCGCTAAAAGCTTTAAAAAATTTGAGGCTCCCTTTTGAATGACAATATTATTGCACGCGAGGCAAATTGCGGGGCTCTGTCTCCGCGTGCGAGCATTTAGTGAGGGTGCGGCGGGCGCACGCATGCTGGATAAAAGTGCCGCCCGGGCGTCCCTCCCTTTGGCGTCGCGACGCCGTCCGACGCCGAGCGCCGCGACGCCACGACAGCCGGCGGCCAATCGGCAGCGAGGCGCCTGCGCTTCCTCGCTCTCTCCTAATGGGTAATGGCCGCCAGCAATAACGAGCGGGCCCGACAATTATTCCGAGTAATTAAGTTGGCGGAACTTTTCGCGCAGTAATTAAGAGCGTTAGCCAGGCTGTAGTTGTCCCGCCGTGGCTGGCTGGCACCCTACCAACAACGTCCCGCGCCACCCCGAGCACGCTCTCGCAATTAGGCGAAAAGACGCTGAAAAGAAGGAAATAAAACGCAGAGGAGCAGCACGTAGCAGACGGTCGCCTCCGAGGAAGCCCACTGAATAGGAAAAACGATTTTGGACGAGGGCGCGAAATGCCCTCATCAGCTGCTTCTTTTCTATAATGCGGGCCCGTTAGCGCGTCGCGCTCGGAATCTTTAACACCGGGGAAGCCTTAATGAGCGGTCATGTATGAAGGAGGTCTCAAAGGAGTAGGCGTCTGACGGAGATTAAGGAAAAAAGGGAACCACCTTTTTTATTTCGGGGCGGCAATGAAACTGCTTGCGTCGCGTCTTCCGGAAGGGGACGTCGCGGAGTCTTCGTAAATTAAGAACCAGGTGGCGTCAGTGACAGAGGGAGCGTTGCCTCACATTTCAAAGCTACCACTCGGCGTCCACATTTTTATGACCTTTGTGCTGATCTTGTTGTGTGAAGATGGCTATATTTTTCATACTTGTGGGCATTGCTCCCCATGATTCCAGGTTATTCAGGATCTTCAGACATGTATCTCGATTACTTCCTAAAGATGAAACCTTTTCTTGATACCTGATATACACATATACTATTTCCAAACACCAAATGATAGCGTTTCAATTGTATTCTCTATAATGATTCCTTAAAGCGTGGTAATTACTTCTAATCACAATGTATGCAATTACAAGTGAAATAACACTGGTTTATGCCAAACGCCCACTGATTATTTTGAAGTAATTTCTATGAAACATGACATATGTGACCAGTTTAATCTGAACTGACTATCGACAGAACAAATGCCTATAGTTTTCATTTTGGAGAGAGTGTAGGTGAATTACTGGAAGCTCTGCATCTGATTGAGCTTCCTGCTCCGGAACCACCGAATCGCTCCTGCCTGATTCACCGCATCAAACAAAACCACCGCTACTGCCAAGTATAATGAGATGGAATGATTTTGCGGAGAATTTAGTTCCACGTCTTCGGTGAGTGGTAACTAAACTGTTGGTCCGTAATCGTTATTCAGCTGACAGCTGACATCCATTTCATATTGTTTTCTTGAATCTCAACTGACTACCTCTAAGTCTGTTTTGTTGTTAAAGTTGTTTATATTTACCTAAATTTTACCAATAGCATTCTCCGGAATCGGAATAAGTAGTAAATACAACTGGCACATAAAAACAGGCCTAGTTAATAATCTCCTTTATATATAACATCCTAGGCGTGCGTAAACCGCATCATCACGGACAAACCACTGGAGCGATTCAGGCCATATTCACACGAAATATTTTTGTATATACATTCCGCTAGGTGGCGCTGGAGTCTGCTAGGTGTTTCGAGTGCGAGGTAGCTGTAGTATCAACAGGTTCTATAGTTCGTGATGGATGATGCGGTTTGTTCATGCACAATTGATTTTATATACTCGTATAAAGATGCGAGACTATCTGGCAGTCGAAATGTATACCACGAGTGATGTTTTGAATATTGCGATTCTACACGGGTTTTTATGTCACAGTTAATATATAACTACTTAAACAAACTAACTTAGTCTACAACCCGAAGGTTCGTTGGATCCTCCCGAAGGAGGAACTAAGCCATTGTGTCAGAGGTAGGACGGCCAGTTCCTTCTTCTGGGACCTACAGTTTAACGTGGAATCCGAATCACGGAGCGACCTGGCATAGCTCATATGATCAAAAATAATTCTTAAAAATTCCTGCTGGGACTAGAACCCGGGGCCTGAGCAACGAAATTTTTGAAAGCAAGCGCCTTAAAACTAAGCTACCAGACCACTCTAGTTAATATCCACATGCAAATAAATAAATCTGTCCGTATACGCGCCAGACAGTCCCACTTCGAATATCGCTTGCAGAGAAGCCACGTGAACAATGCTGAAGGTTACCTGTGTCTCATCGATAAACATGAAAGCTTTTCTAGTTTCAAGGGTGATTAAAGCACTGCTTACAATATAAATTCAGAAAGAGAAGCGAAGATCCAAGAAATCGGAAAATACAGGCAAGTCTGCTCCTCTGCCTCAACCTATCCGGCCAATATTTATTTGTTAGTTTATCTGTGAACTAACAGCACAAATAACAAATTCCGCGGGGAAGAAGTCGCAGGTGCTGCTAGTGTATTGTAGTGTACTGCCATTACCTAAATTTGTTTTAATTTCCATAGCTGATCTTCAGTACGGAAGAACAATTATTTTGAGCTCTATAAAATGTTCTATTTCTCTGTTCCCGCTTCTGTATTTGCTCTTCACACTATTTTATATATTTTTTTTTTTAAAGTCAGGGTTTGTGCCTAGTCGACGTGTAAGCCATTAGAAGAGGGAGAGGATTCGGGAAAAGGAAACGAAGAATTCTGTTATAGCCTTTTAAAGGAACAATCCCAGTGTTCGCCTGGACTGATTTCGCGAAACGATGGAAAACACAAATCTGACTGGCTAGACGGGTATTTGAAACCACGTCTTTCCAAATGCCAAGTTTAAGCCTTACTGTTCCTCCCCCCTCTTACGGTGGTCATTGAATTAGAAACCGAAACATCTATGCGACCCTGTGATAAGGTTATATTGTTTACACACAAATACAACGCAGTAAGTAGGGTAAAATGACAGGAAACATTTATTGAAATTTGGTATTTCAGTTTTTTGAAAAGCCTTCGAGGTGTGGGGTGAATAAGCTAGGAACTCTTGCTTTTACAATTTTTTGTATATCCTCTTGTAAAAAAATTAAAAACTATAATAATAAAATAATGACTGGTGTCAGTAGGTGCATGAAACCGCTAGCAATTGTCTTTCGTAAATTAAAGGTTTTAGAGATATCTTTATATTTATTGTTGGTATATATCGGTATACGGAAAAACTAGTTTTCAGATTTTTCTTTCTTTTCGTTTTGTTATAGACCTCAATTTTTTTGGGGGTTTTTCGATAATTCATTTTCAAGCATCCTGTATCTTTGGTCTTAAATACCCAGCATACACTGACATACAGAAAGTTGTGTTGTAGCAGGATGCAAATGTGAAGATGATGCACTAATTGTGTTAAGATAATATAAAGATCTATATGGATATAGGTGCTTTCAGTTAAATAGATAAGTTTCTTGTAAAATATTTATTCAAATCATTATATTGATCAATATAATCACATGTCTATTTAAAATAGATCACAGAGAAAATACAAAAATAATTTAAATGGCGATGTAGAAGGAATGAAACCACCTTCCGGTGGCCAGTCAAGCTCGGTGCTTGGTGATAAGGTGTCCGAGTAGACTTTGTTAGAACAGTGGGTTATGTTGTGGTCAGTGGTTTGAGTATTTCCACAATCACATAGCACATTTTCGTGGACCCCACTTGTGTCTTGTTGCGTTGCACACTCTGCCTTGTATGCGAAATTTCTTAAGCAGACACCAAATTCGTGTAGGCGTATAGTCCCTATAACTAAGGTTTTTGGGTCTTTTATGACCTCATCGTTGGGTGGACTGTTGACCTCCCATGCCTTAAACTCTTTCGAACTCTCGATAATGGCCATCGAACGAGATTGAACCAAATCTGAAAGGGGAATGACAAGATATAGTTAGAGACCTACACTGATCAGTCAGAACATTATGACTACCTAGCCCACCTACTATCGATATAATCCCGTCCAGGCGACAAACAGCTTCACTGACGAGGAATGACTGCTAGTCAGACACACGCACGGTGCATGTAGTATCAGTGAGCGTGCTATCCGTGATTAGAATGGGGAAGGCGCGCGGTCTATCTGAGTTTGACCGAAGGCAGACTGAGGGCCCGGAGGCTTGGCACGAGCATTTCGGAAACTGCACGACTTGTGGGTTATTCGAGGAGTTCTGGTGAGTGTCGTCAACAAGTGGCGAACCCAAGGTGAAACTACGTACAAACTTCGAGAGCTTGCGCTATCACCCCTCATTACAGATGTCAACGCCGTAGGTTGGGCATATTGGTAAAACACGACAGATGGAGTTCTGTGGTGCAACTAACATCAGACTTTAATGCTGGGAAGGGTACAAGTGTGTCTGAACACACAGTGCACGGAACACTCCTAATGATGGGCCTCCGCAGCCGACGACCCATGCAATGTACTAATGTTAACACCACGACATCGCCAACTACGACTGAAATGTGCACATGACCATCGTCACTGGACGTTGGCTCAGTGGCAGATCGTTGCATGATCTGATGAATCTCGATACCTTCTTCATCATG
This sequence comes from Vandiemenella viatica, assembly GCA_031002005.1. Taxonomy (NCBI): domain Eukaryota; kingdom Metazoa; phylum Arthropoda; class Insecta; order Orthoptera; family Morabidae; genus Vandiemenella; species Vandiemenella viatica. The sequence goes on along the minus strand of JARYHS010001719.1, from coordinate 23,863 downwards.
CCGATCGGAGGGTGCAAATTTCGTCGTTTTCCAGGGGAAAGCTTATTAACTTCTGTACTGCAACGGAGACGGAGGCGACTCAATTATTGCTCTGTGTGAACATTCACTGTGGCATCCATGGGCCCAGTGGAGCTCATGCAACGCACCATAACGGCGGCTAATAAGTGTAGTACACTAGCTGCAGACCACGCACACTCCTTCATGACGACCATGTTTCCCAACGGCATTTTTTCAACAAGATAATGTGCCATGTCACAAGTCCAGGAGTGTGATGGAGTGGTTCGAGGAACACAGTGGCGAGTTGGAATTGATATGCTGGCCCACCAAATCGCCAGATCTGAACTCTATCGAACACATCTGGGATGTGATTGAATGTGGCGTCAGAGCTCATCGCCCCCTTCCCCGGAATTTACAGGAATTGGGTGACTTGTGTGTGCAGATGTGGTGCCAGCGACCCACAAAGTCCTCGTATCTTCCATGCCGCTGTTGTCCGTGTCAAAGGCAGACATACCGGCTGTTAGGTAGGTGGTCAAAATGCTCTGGCTGTTTAGTGTATGTTTGCGTTACGGAAATGACTGTCGAAGTTTGGAATGCGCTCTCAATTGCGTCAAAGGTGTAACCATAGTACCTTATGGACGGCATTGCCTGCCCACACGGCATAGCGTTGTGGCCGGTTTTGTTTACTGAATAATCGGACCTTTGAAAAATTAGCAGATGCTTCCATGCCAGCCGAAGAGGTACAATTCGTAAACTGACTATCTTAGGGAACGAGGTGGAATACGCGTCTATGCGATTACCACAGTGACATACGGCGCTGGTCGGATATGGGAACAGACATCCAACTCTCAGCGCAGCTTCAACTTCAGAGGCTAAGCTAGGCAGTGGATCCTTCGTTTCTGAAAGAAGGTAACTTGGTCCAATGAATTTCGTATCAAGTTAATACTCGTGAATTGTCGGATTCAGGTGTGGCGACAACTCTTGAGGTCATGCATTTAAATTGTCAACAATGTGTTGTGCAAGTTATTAGTGTTTCTATAATGCTGTGTGGTTTATTTACGTGCGTATGTATGGTACTCTTAAACACGCTGGTGACGACATCACTTTGCTCAGCCGCTCAGAACCGTTTGCAGTCGTTAATGCACTTCTGGTATCCGGATGGCAGGATGTTAATGCATGCTGTGAGTGGCCCAGATTTGGGCGATTGATTCCAGGAAAATTCTGTACAACTCCAGTACGTGGCTTGGCACACTGATTGCCAGATACAAACCACGTGGATCATATATGAGCACCATAGCTGAACGTTCACGACATTCGAGATCCAGCAATCACCACAACCACGCAGTTATAGGCGGCTTTCGACACAGCATGACAGTAGATACCGATTCAGGAACTTCCACCGACCTAGTTGAATCTAGGCTGCGTCGAATCGCTGAGTAAAGGAGGCCCCATAAATTATGGAAGGGATATACACATGTCATTGTATTATTTACCCCACAGTTGGGGGTTCAAATCTAATGTTTATTCTACCTGTTGTCCAGAGTACGGATTTTAGGCGTAGTTATTTAGGCCAATAAAGAAACAGGTTCTATTTTCAGCCTCATAAATCACAAAACACAAAAAAATTAAGAAAAGTCATTAATAACATAGATTGAACTAATCATGGACAAATGGTAACACATATGTTTTCCACTAGTTGATAAATAACCGCAGAACCAAATACTCAGTTATTCATTCCCCACAATACCACTATGGGAACAACCTTAAATGAATCCGATATGGATCTACAAAAATTCATGACTGTGATACTGAGGAACACACTACCTGCGCATTTTCTTCGTCCTTAAGTAAGTTCTAACTTTTCCTCTGTCTTTTTCATAATAGTGGTCTGATGGCTCAGTACTTAAGACGTCTGGCTGGAAATCGAGAGTTCTCCGGTTCGAATACCTATCTCGGCAGCGATTTTCGAGAGCCCTTAATGCCACCTTCACCTCTAGCACAGCTTGGTGTGTAATGTGGGTACGGCAGAACGTTTCCGTGGTTCGAATTCAACGTTAAACTGTAGGCTCCCTATGTCCTTGTAGGGTTACAGGGTTAGCTACCGAGAGTGGTGGGTGAGCGGTAACGCTCTGGCCTCGCATTCGGAAGGACGCCGGATCGAATCTCCGTCCTAGCATCCAGATTTGGGTTTTCCACGGTTTCCCCAAAGCACTCTAGGTGAATACCGGGATGTTGCCTTCAGAAGCTCATGGCCGAATTCCTTCCCGTTCCTTACCACCAACTTTAACCGCCTTTAATGACCTCGACGTCGCCGTAAAGCCATAAGCATAAGCGGGTTAGGTTAAGGCGGATGTGATAGGGGTCGAATAAATACCGTGTCACCAGATCATTACGACCACGCAAGCCTTTACCCATTTACAAGTAGCACCATACTTAATTTTTGTTTAATGGTTTATGAACGGTCCATTGCTGCTGGTAGCAGTCGTTTTATCATAATTACTCTGGCATACGATTCTTTAGTTAAATACTTTTCAATTTCCTTTTTAGAATCGAGGGCGGATTTCTGATTGTTTTTGTTCTTGTGGCGGGTTTCTTTTTCGTCTTCTGGCTAGATCGTACCAAAGTGAAAAGGTAGCATGATATCTGAACAGTTGCTATTAAAATATAAAGCTGCACTTAGCGATTATTCACTCAAAACGTTGAACTAGCAAGAGGCTCGGAAATAAATCTTACTAATTGGTCCTTGTTAGCTGGTGTATCGTAAGAGGCAGGTTGCGTATAACGACGAGAGGCCTCTTTGATGTGACTGCCGACACCCACGCACCGGGTGACATACTAATAACCGCCGGCAAGCGAAGCCCCGCAAGGTGCCTCACACGCACTTAATTAACTGCGGAAACCCGACGGGCAAAATGCATTGCTCCCTCCCCCACCCGGCGGAAAATAAACTCTCCTAATCTGACTTCAAAGAGGAGCGCCTGACAAAGAAACGCGGGCGTCCATATTGACAACACGCGGAGCGCAGCCAGCGGGATTCCGTCCGCGTGTAATGAAAAATGCGGAGCCACGTATTGATGGGATTACTGTGCCTTGCCACCCAGGCTTGTTTTCCCCGTAAAATATGTTGAAGGTACTCGCCATTGTTAAACAGGCATCCCTGTCATAAATTTGTTAGTTTAGTGGCGCAGATTGGCGGCCGCGTATCTCTGGCGGTAGAGCGTCTGACTACGGCCCGGGGTTCGATCCCCGACGAAGCAAAGGATTTTTCCCTCGAAGCTGAACGTCCGGAACGGCCTCCCAGTCCCACTCAGCCTGCCATCAATGAGTGCCGTGGGGGAAACACCGTGGGAAGGTAAAGAAAAATGGCAGGACCGTGTCTCTGACCACGATACGTCCACTCTAGCGTCTAAGGTCAGGAAATAGGAATGCAGAGCTCTACCTCCACCAATCCTACGGGAATACGGCTTGAAAGCTGTGAAAACCCACTGCCTTTATCATATTTAGTAGTGCAGATTTACATCAACACTCTGCAATACTGTTGATGGTCCCACTCTGTCCCATCCCAGTGCATGATTGCAAGAGGAAGTATTAATAAATACGTCAGTACGACATCTTGTTTCCCTTAGCTTATCTGCTCTGCCATTGTCACACGCGAAATTGTTCATATCTTTGTCAATATATTCGTTATCCAGTAAGAATTTCTGTCTTCGCCAGAATTCTGATCTGGAACCGTGAATTTTGTAAGCAAATAATTTCACCGCTAAATAGCTTACTGTCATGTGATTGATTTCTTAGTATATTTAATTCTTAACAATGTTTGTATTAAACAAAATTTTGACGGTTTTGATACATAGCATCTCAGCATTTCGGTTTTTAGTGCTGTTTAACACTATTATTAGTATTATTTCTCCTCTATTCACTGAAAGTTGGTGGCGGAGAGTGCATTTCACCGATCCTAATGTGTAAGCATTTGTGCATAGAAAGGGATATACGGTATATTGCGGTTCTGTGTTTAGAGCCGGGATATTACATTAATATGAACGGTTCGAAGTATGTGGAAGAATAAAAGGCCATCGTCTAAAGGTAGCCACACACGTGGAGGCCGGGCCGCAGGGAAACAGTCCGCGGGCCGGACCGCAGGGATTTCATCGAAGTGGCGCTGCACACACACGGGGCGTTAAAATCCTCAAGGTTTCTCAGTCTCAGAGTTGGCTTCACGATGGCAGCATCCGATGATGTGCACGCGTTGGCTGCTGTTACTATTTTCTTTATTGAATATGTCACAGTGCTACCTCTCTCTAAGTTGCCTAGTAAAACTTGAAGCAGCCTTTTTCTGTAGTTCCATATCTTCATAAAAGCTTCCTATCATATTTCAAAAATTTGCCTCTGTTAACCAGGCGGCTCGGATAATCGCAACTCGGATAACCGGACTTTTACTGTAATTGATTTATTCCCATTCGTACATACATCAACAGCATAAAATTAAGTTTAAATGACATAAAAACTAAATTAAAATAATATTAGTTTAATATCTTGTTGTCATTAATATAGTTGATCATGTGATGTAAAGTCAAATTCAATTCACATGACATCATTTGCATTATAATTTGATAGAAGAATTGCTGCTGTGTCGTTGTTTTGAGGTAATTTATCAAAATCTGCTGGTGGTTTATAATGATCCTGCGGGTGTTGCTTGAAAAGGTTGTGGGCTGAGACTATTCGATGAGGTTCCTGGATAAAAAAAAATCCAGAACTGCTGCCTGCAGAATAGTACAGGCCAGAAGAAGGTAACCGTTGCTCACTGTAAGACATTCCTAAACAGCCCATTTCGACTTGAAACATTATTATTTTTTCTGCTATTACCGTTTGATTGGTCGGAAGGCCACGTAATTTTATGGCAACGGTTTTGCTAACAACGTCAAAGTGATCTTCTTGCAGCAGGTTGTTTTTTTTTTTTTTTTTTTTTTTTTTTTTTTTTTTTTTTTTTTTTTTTTTTTTTTTTTTTGTTCTTCAGCACTTCACTTCGCAAAGATTCATTTCCTGATGTTTTAATGTTGCTGATTATTTTTAGTATTGATTCTTTTTATTTTTTTGCATCTGGTTCATTCTCCTTCAATATTTATGCCAGCTTGGCGTAGGTAGCTTCTCGTTTGTTTGTGACGTTGTATTCCTGGTACTTCAATTCCTATAGACAGGGCTCACTATCATACATATTTATAAACACGGAACATCACGAAACGGAACATTAGAAACAAAACAGAGAAACAAAATCGCAACACATGCAGGCACTCACAAGAAATCCTCGAAGGCCGACTGACCGCAGGATACACACGCTGAGATTCTCACCCTCCCTCCCGGCTTTCGAGGAAATAAGAATTGTTTTTCGGTGAGGCCGTGGCCGCACTGGGGTGCGGCCACGGCCTCAAGTAAGTGCCCACACACGTGGCGGGATCCCGCAAGGCCGTGACCATCCCGTCCAAATCCCGTAGGTTTCCCGCGCGTGTGTGGCGGCCTTAAAATAAATTAACGTTCATTCTCAAGGATCACCAATAGTTATTTCGACAAAAAATATATAATCTTAATTTCGATGAAGATGCCAGGATTATAGCCATTTTCCTTATGGCTTTATGCCTCATTGGCATGGAGGTCATTAGAAACGGGAATGGACTGATGGCAAGGAGTGGGAAGGAAATTGGGTTTTTGAAGAAACCATCACGGCATTCGCCTAGAGTGATTTTGGAAAACTCAAATCCGGATGGTCGTCGACCGTAATGCAAGGCGAGAGCATTACCACTCACACACCACGCTCGGTACAGGATCTGAAACCAGCTCCTTCAGGATGTGATTCTCATAGTAGGTGAAAGTAAGCTCCGTTTTTTCGTTAGAATGCATGTTTACTTGTCAGAATCCTGGACCGTGCGAAAGCTGCCTGTGAACAAATGAAGCGAGCCGCAGCCGACCTCTTTGTGACGGCCACGAAGGAATCAGCACGGTATCACTCGCTGCTGTGCGCGTCGAATTGGCTCCGCATTGTAGTCACTGATGTGCGCCGGTGATTTGCAGATTTCGTCGCTACGAGTTCCGCTCTGGTTGCTGGCCGCCAAAATAAACTTTAGCTCCCCGACAACTGAGTGTGGCTTGTCGCTTTCGGCTGCCCTCGATTTCGCTTTCCAGTTCATTGTGGTCGCGTCCCTCGTTACAGTGAAGGTGAACGCTTCTGATACTCCGCTGTAGTAAACGAACGCGTTTGTATGAGTCGCCTGTGTGTGCTAAGGTAAAGTAAATACGTGTGGTCGTAATAACCTGCGACAGGGTTTCTAATCGGCTGTGAAATACATCCCTGTCGTAGCCGCCTGGCCTAACCCGGTAATCCTACCGGGTATAGGGCACCTCCAGCTTAACCTGGAATCCGAGCTGCGAGGTTCTTGTGTATACTCTGACTAATGGTAGCCCACTGAGAATGACACGTGGCCCTAATAATGTCATTACACATGGTTGCGTTACCGCCTCGTAATTTTAAAACAATAATTCAAGGTAGTATTCTTTGTCAGGTTCAATTACGACAAATCGATACATTAACTGACTACATTTTATCATCACAATGATCAATTATTACACTGTTTTCAACTACTCTCTGTTTATCAACCTCTTAAATCTTAACTAATACAAAAATACTTAAAACTACCCCTACACCTACTAGTCTGCTTTGAAGTCTTTTATTTACAAGATTATATTCCAATGACTGGTGAAGTGGGAACTCAGAAATCCACGAAAGCGTTCTGGAGTAATTCACATTACACAGCAAGCTGTACCAGAGGTGATGGTCTGGTTAAGGGTCTATCAAAAACCCCGCCACGACAGGGATTCGTACCGGAGACCTTTCGATTTCCAGTAAGACGCGTTAACCAAAGAGCCACCAGACCACTGCAGGTGTGCTACACATTACGTAAAAAAACGATAGTAATGTTGTTTACAAATGATGAACAACTCTACAAATTTTCAGGTGGTTTTTATGTTATAAAATGCAGTTCTAGAGGAAGGGGCATATACACTGGCATAGCCTCCATATGCGCTGAGCAATAACGATTTTAGCTTTTCAAGTAGAAGAAAAACTGGGAACCAGAGCGCTTTTCTACCGTTCACTGTCTAAACAGTTAAAGATATAACAATAAACTGAATGGTAGAGGGTTTTTCACAGTTACGGAGCATGAAATAGTTGATAAAAAAGAGAAAAATGTTTTACCTGGGGTTTGAATTATTAATTTTTTATTATTGTAATCAGTTAATTAATTATGATTTTAATTATTTGTGATGGGATACCTTGCATTTTACAATGAGCTAAATTTAAATTCACAAATTTATCATTTATTCAAAACAAACACAATAATGAAATATATAAACTTTGACATTTATGTAAATTATTCCTAAAACTAAGACATTATTTTAAATTAATGGGTGCCACTCAAATTGTTTTTTTTTTTTCAGGTTGGATCAAAATATGAAGTACAATGCACCTGAATGGTCTTCTATAGTAATTTACCATGCTTCGTTTCCAGTAGACATTATCGTTTCTCCAACACACGTGTGGCCCTTCCTCGCCGAGCCTGTGCATAGTGATGGCTTCGCCATCAAACTTCTATAAGCACCTCTGGACTTGGTAAACAAGCTGAAAATACAGCCTGCCAATGCACCCAAGCCGTAAATAGTACACGCCATTGACACCAAACCGTAAAACTTTCTTTCCCAAGTCTCTGCTCAGCCTCACTTCCGGAACACTCCTACTCCGGATTGATTAGCCATGAAGAAAACAGAAAACAAAATTTCATAGGTTACAACGAGTGGAGCATCTATTGGAGCATGTCCCAACTCTCAGAATTTCTTCCTCTTATTGGTTTAAAGATTCTCTGCTCGATCCATTTTTCTGAAGTGTCGGCGTATCCTAGTAACCTAGCACTCTTTCTCAAACCCACGCATTGCCTACTTGTCCTTAAATTTTGAAGAAATAAACTTGGTCTCACACTCGGTTGCCGCCTGCCCAAAGCATGCTTCTCGCTAGGTGAACATTCTGCTGCAAGTCCATTGCGGCCCCACTTTTGTCATGTATCCGGTCAGCCACCTCGGCCGGCCTTATTCACATAACACAACCACAGCATTCCTTTCCAACGCATATGTATTTACAAACAATTTTGTTGTTTCTTTACCATCAACACCTGGTTCTAAACATTTAAATACAGTACACCTTGTTCTTAAGTTCAGATTACGTAATCTACATCTACATACATTCTTTGCAATTCACAAAATTGTGGGTGGCAGAATGTGCCCAGCACGAAAGCTAATATCTTTGTTGTGCATTCCAATCCCTAACGGTACGAGGAAAAAAAGAATTCATATAAGAATCAGTGCGGCACCTTATATCTCTAATTTTATCTTTTCTGTCATTCCGACTCGAATAGGTTGGTGGACGAAGTATTTCACTACATTCGTAAGTGAATGATTCGAGATTATAGCATGATTACAGAATGTTAGTATATTCCCGATTTACACCTAAATTTCACCTACTTCGCAAAGAGCTTAGTACGACACACGCCAATGAAAGCTTATAGCATTCGAAGAGATGACACATTTGCTTACTTCCCTAACTACGAGAAGTGATGAGAAAGTAAGGTGGCAAGGCCGATATTTCTAGAGTGTCGTTGTTATAGAAAAATTAATAGTGTGCGGTGATTCTTAAACATGCGGTTGGCAACTATGCAGAATTTCAGCCACCCGCCACCTACAGCGCTAGTTGTTGGTAAACACAAATGGCGACTCGTTTGCAAAACTGCTCTCGTGATTAATCCGTTCAGTTATTCGATTTCTGTAGGTGAAACATGTAACCATGTCTGAAGTTAGTCGATTTCTGGTACAGGTTTACGGAGAGACTTAAATGTCTCTTCAGCATGTCGCATAATGGCACCGAAAGTTTGCGGGCCGGTAGAGAAAACGTCACCAACGAGGATCGCAGTGGCCGACCCAGTATGTGACATCATCGACCACATTCCCTGCAGCCCGAACCTTTCTCCAAGTGAGTTTCACATTATTCCTCACTTGAAGGAGCACCAAGGAAGCCGACGATTTTCTTCCAACTAGGAGTTGAAACACTTCGCGGCAAAGTGGCTGAACACACATGGATATGATTTTTACCAATAGGAAATATCTCATGAAGCGACAAGTGCGTAAACAGATATGGCGAATACGTCGAAAAATAGCCTGATGTATATGCTGTCAGTTGTCTGTATTGGTTGTATGAAATAAATGCACAAGTTTCACTGCAGGCTTTGTAAACTTGGTTTCTGATCCCACCTCATGTAATAAAAAATAAAATAGCTTGCACCATAAGTAGTAGAGCTTAAAAATAAAAGCCTAATTGCGGCCCTGGAACGAAAACAATTTAAAATAATCGCTTTCACTGGAAAAATTTTGTTACTTTACTAGAAATCTCAAGGTATTTCAACAATTGTGCAGATGAAGCAGCATTAGCTACTGTGTAAAAGAACTGTATTGGTTAGTTAAGTAACCGTTTCTGATTTCAGTAGGCAACTGTGTGTCTGGCCGCATTGTAAGGAGCGCGTGCCTGAGCCAGCCACCGGAACACAAGTGCAGCGCCAATAGTGAATTATGGCACAATGCGAGTGACATAAAAGGCGCGCTGCGTGCTTCAAGTGGATGTTTTCACCAGCAGGAAGGTCTGTTTTGACGAAGGCGATAGAGAGAAGCGGCCACTGACAATGGAAGTATTGAGCGCGCTTATCCGCCATTCAGACTCCTTGGCAGAACAATGGCGGGCGCTGGTCATTGAGCAACCTGCTCATTCACTCGCAACGCCAACAATGTGCAACAGTTGCCAGCACGCCGTGGAGCCAGCCCACGAGTCAATCTCCTAACTGAGACATCGTTAATCTCTCCACACACACTCATTTCAACCACTCCATTCCATTGCACTGAACAAGTCTTTATAGCACTCTAAACAGGCTTTAATTTGCCGCTCTTTAGGAATTCAGGAATGTATTCATTCTTCAATATTTTGAATAACTAAATGTATCGTACCAACCAAACATTTAATTTATATTATAATGGATATAGTAATCTATTGTCTGATTACTATCTTTGATTTACTTATGTTATATTTAAATGAAGTTTACGTGCATTTCATCATTTTTAGATCCTAAGTATTTTATCGTTTTAGTATCATCTGGAGCAATTTTAAAAAGTATCTCTTTTAGATTTATTAGTGTGTCCGTTTGAAAAACATTTGCCTTATTCCTTACTGAGATAAAAACTAAGTAACTTTTTTCTAAATCAGTTTTAAACTTTTAAATATATTTTTTTTAACTTTTAATTTAGGCTATTATATACATTCAAATGACGTGTTGGCTTGTGTAAGTCTGCATTAATTTGGAATATTCTCATGAAATTTTGTGATAAAATATTCCTGAAAAATGGTAGCATAATTGAGAGGATATTTCACCTCCCCCCCACCCCCCCTCTCTTCTGTCAGCAATGAAAGCTATTGTGAATATTTTAGCATGGTTAATTTAAATTTTCTAATTGTTGCGCTTTTTGATATTATTCTTATTCACATTTCAAACTAATTGCCTTGAAACATTTACAGTGATTGTTTTCACAGGTTGCAGTGCAAATAAAAAGTATAATTTTATCAACCAGCTGAGATGTAGGATAGAAAACCACGTTTTCTTATACGACTAGGCTCTTGAATTGACATGTGGCAAAGGGCTGCAATTATGCATTGTTTTTAATCCTGTAGGACGTTTGCTTGGTTGCATCAGTCCCGGTGGATCCTGTGGGATTCAGCATTGGTGTTAAAAGTGTTATAAAACAATAAACTATCTATATGTTGAATTAAGGAATGAACTTTATAATATTAAACAACAAATATAAACAGTTAAAATAATTTCGTCTAATAAAATCTCGCAAACATACTCTTTATATCTATAACTATGAACTACTGTCTTACTTTTTAATGCATACAACATTTCATTCATATCATTGTTTTATAGTATTGAAAAATTTGAAGAAATTAGTATGATGTTTGATCAAAAAAACTAAGACTCGTGTGTAATAATGTTAGATAGTTATGAGCTTAATTACTTGGCCCACTATAACCTTACTAAACAGTCAAAAAATCGAACTGAATAGGCATCATGATTCAAATAATAATAATGTATATAACAAACATAAATTGGGATTCTTATAAGTAAGCAAAAGTGAACCTATTTACTTACGAATCATGACGGACGATAAGAACACAATAATTGACGCTAGTGGTTGAGAACGGACAAGTGAGGAAATTCAACCGGTTGAACCCGAGCCTGGGCAAAAGGCCAGGTGGCAGCGTTACCGCGTCCATTTGTGCGGGATCCACCAGACTATAAAATGATGCGTGATTCCATTGGTTTGCTGGATCTTGCTTTGCAAGATTGCAATCCCTACATGTGGTGTCATCATCTGTGTCCAAAGTGATGATACATGTACTGTTCTCCGGCGAATAAGGAGACGCTTTTGGAGAACTTTCCAGTTTCTTTCGCTTATCAGCCACGTTGTTTAAGGAATGTTTGGGTTCTATCCAAATTCTTCCTTGAAAAACACTTTTAGGATGATACAAAAATACTTACGAAGTGGCGGAAAAAGAGAGAGATTAATACTTCAGTGTTTGTTTATTTTTATAGGTGCACTTGTTTAAGAAAAGAATTTCGATTTGAGTTTTTGAAAATGGTTTCAAATTTTACTGCGCGTACCTGTTTTTACCATTTTTGGGATAGGTTTGTTGAATTTCTGTATGTTAACTGACTTTTTCGGTGTGTTACTGATCAGAATCTCATAACTATTTCAGTTTTAAAATTATTACCGTAGGCTCTTTAGTGTCAGCATAATATTGGTTGAATAAGAAAAGGTTTTGCTTTCGATTGATCATTTAATGGGAAGTTTATTTCATAATTATTAAATTTTAATGAAACCTGGAAAGTCCATATTCAGCTCGCATGCATACTGGGATAATATCCAATAATAGAATATTTTGTTGTGGTTGTGTTCTATTGCAGCTATTGATCAACTGAATTTATTGTTTTACCATTATTACTAACTAAATCTGACATTGATCGCAGACTAGCTTGTAGTGGAATCGTTGAAACTTAAAACTGTAAAAAAAATTCACTTCTTGGGCACAGGTTATTTTGGTCAAAGAAAAAAAAACTTTTTTGAATCATTTTTATTGTGTTGGCAAATTTTGCTGCTCTTCTGCGGTACTTAATGGTGTAGCATTCGATAGGTGATTTGTCATAATCTTGGTTCCACTATGAATTATGGAACTAAAAATAAGAAATACGTATAGTTCAGTTATTTTGACATCGGATTTCAACAGTACTTTCGAAAAACACTCTAGGCAAATGCTGGGATAGTATCTTAAAATGTAGCATGATCTATTTCCGTATGGTTCCTATATATTAATCCTGCAAAAGAACTTAGTGTGAGCGCGTAACATCTTGGGCAAGTGGTAACCTCTGAGCCATCGATTGCCGATAGCCAATAGAGAGGCGTCTTTATTGCCGCCATCAGTCTTGTCGCTGGCCTGATTTGTGCCTCGACGTTCTATCTTCTCTTACAGCTGGAACAGACGTTACTCAGCTTTCCAGAACCGGCTTAGTCCTTTCTTTGCAGTAATATCTCAGAATTACACTTTCGTTTCATCAGACTGCAAAATTTGTTACAGATGATTGTACGTAACATGAGTTTTCTATACTTTATCTGCATGTATGTATGGTTAAGAAACGAAGTTACATATTTTTCAAAGCATTTTGGTCGCTTAAAATTTAAACATAAAAATTTCCTAAAATACTAACATTATTGGCTAGTGTTTTATCATTTTCTGGTCATGCATACTTGAAAATCCATCCGGAGGCAATAATACTTAAATTCTGGTTCAATTAATATTTTGAGCTGTACGAATCTGTTTCTTATGCTTTTCTTTAAGCGAGAATTAGAACTTTTCTGCTAATATTTGACAAGCTTTTTATTGATGTGGGCGAGATAAATATACGGAAGTACTTAATCACGTAAGAAATAAATATTACTTCATGCCCATCCAGCGACTTCGTCGAAGTAAGAAATATTCGCAGACTTGTAGACATTGCTGTTTCAGATCTAGGTTTGTTGTAAGTGTGGAACAGCCAGGACTTGATAGTAATAGTATGTTAAAGAATTTTCACCGTATGTATGTATTAATTTGGTTCTAAAAGCTTGAATCGGTAATGATTTAAAATGAGAATGTACTTTTATTACCACAGACTCATTGATTATTTTGCTGAAATTGGTATGCTTTTATAGTGAGGAATTAATTGTAAGTTAAGTGTTTCAATATTAAAATTGTCTAAACAAAGAATAAGATACCACACTCTATCGATTCTTAAAAACATTACTGCTTGGAAAAAAGTTATGTTTTATGACCATAATTATGCATTAACAGAAGATATATTGTTTAGCAGTTGGTGTAGTCCGTTGACATTTCTTGATCTGGCAATGTAGTTATATGGTACATTAGACATAGACATGTATAGTTTGAACTAACTGCACCAACCGTTTTCTCCAGTACGCAATTTCAGCAAGTTTTACAATCAGTAATAATTATTAATACATTTGTGCAGAATCTCGTAGAATATCTTATCTGAGGAATGAGTCACTAATGCGATGGATTGAATTTTTTGAAAAGAGTAGATACATCTAGATCATGAATTTCAAGAAAAAACATTATAAAATATTTTCAATTAATAGCTCAGGGTATCTGACTGTTATATGCATTTTTTTAAAGGATAGGTGCAAGTAACGGGATGGAATTCGGCTATAGTCTCTTGAGGGAACCATTCCGGAATTTTCCTGGGGTGTTATCGGGTATGATAACAGCTGATGGAACTGGAAAGTCTCCATTCTCGACCTAACAGTCCTCCAAGTTTTTATGATTTTTACGAAAATTTCTAGTTGTATCTACTTCAGTACACCACCAAGGTGGTTTCGTCTATAGCTGTCAGCATTTACCGGTCCAAAATAGGGAAGAAAATATCGGCATATTCACTATTCAGCTAAAGTGTCGGATGACGTTTTGACCTTAATGTGTGCTTTCGTTAGAGCGATATTTATCAGTGCAGGTTGTCCTGTTATTGTGAGGTTCATTATCACAAAATCTTTTATTTAAATAGAATTGTCGTAATTATGTTTGAGGCTTAGATAGTTGGATTGAAGTGTGATTTGCTGGTTGTTTCTGCCGCTGTTGGAGGGGGTCCTCATCCCCTCCCCTTACGCTGGGCGGTCCCACGCGGCCCCCGCCCCTCCACCAGCGCCAGCGAACCAGAAATATGGCTGCTTACCGGTCCCTCTACACTACAAATAAACCGCTACACCTGACGAATGACAACCAGTACCGAGACAATATGGTACTGCGTGACCCACGCCAACTCAAAGGAAAAACAAGAGCCCGATTGTTCCCTTATAAAACAAAACATTTTGAGTCAAATTGCATGTCATAGCCATAGAACGTCTACTTATGGCATAGAAAAAGCTTTATAAAACTGTATGTTTAGAGGCAGCGATTTATGGAAGGAACGCTTGGGTTAGAGAACTCTGTAAGGAAAGAAAGGCGAAAGAATTTAAATGTACTGCTGTAAAATTGACTGGAAAGAGATGTGTTACTGAAATGATGAGACAGGAACCGAATCTATGTTAGAATTTTGTAAAAACAAACAGGCTTTACTGATCATTTACTTGATGTGGAGAACTTGATACTGATAAATCTGAAGGGTAGAACATGTAAGACCCTTGCTACAGATGTAAGTGTTTATAGGCCTATTATAGCCCGTTTTGCAGTTTTAATACACAAATATTTCAGATGATAGCTTCCTCCCTGCTGGTTAAAATAAGTTGTCTTGAGAGCAACCTATTTCGCGTTTTCAGTACTGAGCATTTTTATTTTAAAGACTGCATGATTTCTTTTTATGCACTAAATAAAACTATTATTTTATTCTCAAACTCTGCTCACAGTTGCTATCATGTTACAGTATCCTACTAAACTCTCGTTACTAAAATCAACAATATTCCTCAAATTCCAATCTAGCTTGCAGGCTAGCCAACTTAATTATTAATATCCTTATGCTGAGGCCGTTCGCCTTATCTTTATATATATAAAAATCTCGTGTCACGATGTTCGTCCGGGATGAACTCCGAAACTACATAACCGATTTAGATGAAATTTGGCTTAATGTGTGTGATTTAGTCCAACTTAAAAGATAGGATAGTTTTTTATCTGGATTATAGACCTCAATATTTATTATTTGCGAAATAAATGTTCATTAAATGTTTGTCATTGGACAATGGTTTGTAATTATTTGTAAGCCCCCACGGCTAAGCGGTCTGCTGGCTAAGTGGTTAGGGCGTCTGACTGGAGAGGGAAAGGTCCCCGGTTCGAGTCCCTGTCCCGGCGAGGATTTTTATAGACACTTAACCCGGCATTAACCCCCGGCGCAGCATGCTGTATGAGGTAAAATACGCCAGGACGGTACTGTGGTTCGGATTCGACGTTAAAATGTAGGTCCCCTGTACCAGGTAGGATGGGAGGGCTAGGTAAAGGTGGCTACGACAGGGGCAGAATGCCCAGCCAGTAGAAACCATGTCACCAGGTCATTATGACCACACGTAATTATTATTATAGTTCCATAAGTTTCTAACAGATGGCGATGTGCTAACTTATCTATACAACACTTGGTTAGCTAGGTTGGGTAATCATCCAGTAGATCACGTTCTGATTCAATTTATTTATGCTACAGTTTATTCCTAACAGATGGCGGTGTGTTAATTTATCGAACCATCCAGCAGATGGCGTTGTATTTCGATTTATTTATGCTACGATCTATTCCACGCCATATGTGTGAGTTTCTTCAATTTTAATTGTGCTGTGTATTGTGTTATAATTATACTGTATTGTTGTTCATCGTTTGTGTGTCTTTATACCTAACGACAAAGTAATTACACACATGAATATAACATTGAAGAAAACGTTACGATAAATTCGAATCGTGTAAGCATTTCTCGCTAACTTATCATTTTTCTTCTTCTTTTTGTTATGGTCAGCTAGACTCCACGTGTCAATTTCAATTCCTCTCCTGTTGTTTTTTCTTTCTTCCTCCCCAGTACTCCTGCATTATTGCACTCCTCTCTACCTTTGAATCCTGCCATATTCAAAGTCTGCTATTGAAAATTTTTTCTTTCCATACGGTTCACTGGTATTATTTCGTTTCAAATCTTTTTAAACCTCTTTAAAGCCTGGTGTCATCCATGCTACAAATATATCAAAAATATCATTCATCTTTTTCTGTTATTTTTTTCAATGTTATTTTATATTTCCTCATTAGTTCTTAACTTCCATTTTACTGTATTTTTCAATGGACCCAAAAATTCCTGTTTCACCACTGTATTATAGTGTCTTATTTTAAGGCTTTCAGAAAGGCACTTTTTGTTGTAATTCAAATATTTTTCAGTGAAATGTCGCCAAAGAATCTAACCTCGACAATGCGTGTAGCAGAGAGGCAAGACGCACGAGGAGAGAGCTCATCAATCAGAAACACAAATCGCGGCAAGTAAAGAAGTTCAAAGAATCAGGACAGCTGAGCGTCGTATGCAAGAATCTCAAGAACAGCGTGATGAACGTCTGTGACAGAATATATCGAGAACAAGAGCGGCACGAGAACAGCACATAGCTACATTTAGAGAAAGAGAACGAGAGAAACAGTAAATCAGCCGTGCTTTAACACGTGTATCATTTGTTCGTCTTGCGTTCCAATATGCACCATCCATTGATTACTCTGCACATTCAAAAACTGCAATCGGTGCAGTGAGCAAAATATGCCAGTATTATCAGGCGTTGAAATTCCACAATGAAGCAGCCGGCATGTGTTGTGCATCAGGAAAAGATGTATTATTACCACTACCCAATCCGCCAGAACATTTACAATACTTCTTGCTGGCGAATCAAACGATTCGAAATTGTTTCTGCGCAAGACACGCAAATTCAATTCTTGCTTCCAGATGACGTCTTCTGGGGCAACAAAAATTTGCGATATTACATCTGATGGACGTCATTTTGAAACTAAATTCAAAATACAAGGCCAGGTGTACCATAAGATTGGGTCGTTGATACCGATGCCAAACGATGACCCGAAGTTTTTCCAAATCTATTGGAAATTGTGAGGAACGCTTCAAAACTAGGTGCCAGTATAATTTCATCGAACAAGCAGAAGAGAGAGCATTGTGGTATTGTTGGAAAATTGTTTGTAAAATAATAATCAACTTATTCAATTGTGTCGCCACAATTAAAAAATAACAACTATCAAATTTTCATCAAAGCTGACAAATTACCATCAGGAGAATACGCTGGCAGATTCAACGCGCCAACCGTAGATGAAGTTGCAGTTTTTATGGTTGGTGACTCAGTTGATTAAAGTCACACGGCAAGATAGAACTGTTAGTATAATTTCAGATCTACACCGTTCGTATGACGCACTCCAGTATCCACTGATATTCTGGCAAGGGCAGAATGAATATCACATCAACATCAAACAGCGTGATCCAGTTGCTGGTAAATTTAATATTCAACTATTTAATTCGTTATTTTATTAGTACAGTAGACCCGCAGTATTCCGACCAGGGGCCGGATTATAGCGGGCCCACTATATTGATTTCTTATTCTTTTTTTTTTTACTATTTAATTTATTATTTTTCAGGTAATAAAACAAATAAAAAAGTTACTTCAGTGATGTACTACGCCCCCGATTGATGATTAGACGTAATTAGGATAACTATATCCTTCGATATCGTCAACTGTGCCTTCAATACGTCGTGGATATGTACGCCAAGGTTGAAAACAAACATTTGCGATTTATTCCATACAACCAGGTTAAATTACGATCGGAGGAATACATCCTCTTACGAGATACTGTTATCGGCAATATTTATGAAAATTTTAACGCTAATGATATCGGTAATGCATTTATTTTACCTTCAAGCTACATCTGCAGTTCACGGAACATGCAGGAATATATACAAGATGCGATGACTTACGTACGTCATTATGGTCGTCCAGATTTGTTTATTACGTTTACATGTAATCCGAATTGGGAGGAAATACAAACTTTGCTATTACCAGGCCATCAATCAATGCATCGTCATGATGTCACGGCAGGTGTGTTCAAACAAAAATTAAAATCATTGATTGATTTAATCGTAAAACATTCAGTTTTCGGTAACACACGTTGCTATCTGTATTTGATTGAGTGGCAAAAGCGAGGTTTGCCTCATTCTCACATTTTGATTTGGCTTGAAGTTAAAATCCGTCCAGAAGAAACTGATCAAATAATTTCAGCCGAAATTCCGGACCCATTAATTGATCAAGAATTGTTTGATATTGTTACCAGTCACTCGATCCACGGACCGTGCGGTGCTTTTAACATGACATCGCCATGCATGGAAGGTGGAAAATGTAAGAAGCGTTTTCCAAAGGAATATACGAATGATACTATTACGGATATCGATGGTTATCCGTTGTATCGCCGCAGAAACGCTGAGAATGGTGGCCAAACATTTACAATGCGAATGTCAAATTCTAGAAACCAAGTTGAAATTGACAATCAGTGGGTCGTACCATACTCACCATTGCTTTCAAAAACGTATAAGGCTCATATTAACGTCAAGTTTTGCAGTTCTGTAAAATCCATTAAGTACGTTTGTAAATTTGTTAATAAAGGCAGTGATTTGGCCGTATTTGAAGATCAAAATGTAAATAAAAAATGACGAAATAACACGATACTAAATAGGTAGATACATCAGCAGCAACGAAGCTATCTGGCATATTTTTAGTTTTCGCATCCATGAAAGAGACCCTTCCATCCAGCATCTTGCAATACATCTTGAATACGATCAACGTGTATATTTCACCGAAGAAAATATTTTCCAAAGAATACTTGAGCCACCAAAAACGACAAACCACAAACTGAATTTTTCACATCGTGTCAAAAATCTGATGTGTTCCGCCAATTCGTAAAAACATTATTATATACCGATGTTCCAAGCTATTTTTCATGGAAAAAATTAGGTAAAAAATGGTAGCCACGTAAACAAGGAGAACCACATCCTTCGATATCAGGCATATTCAAAGCAAAGACTTTGCATCCAAAACAACGTGAATGTTTCTTTCAGCGTTTGTTATTGGTGAATGTTCCTGGATCAGCTTCTTTCGAATGTTTACGAACAGTTAATGGTCGAGTGTTCAATACATGTCAAGATGCATGTCGCGAGTTACAGCTGCTGGTAGACGGCAATTATTGCGACCTGATACTTGCTGATGCAGCGTTGACAGCCACGCCGAATAGTATTCGTCAAACTGTTTGCAATTATTTTGACAACATGTTATCGAACACAATCTTCGAGTTTGTGGGAAAAATATAAAAACAGAATGACTGAACATATAACTGAAATTTCAGTTTATATAAATAAATAAAAAATATTTTTTTTATAAATATCAATTTTTATATAATTTCAATTAAGTAATTTGTAATGAAATGTAAATTAAAATTTTTTATGATCGTTTGTCCTTAATTTCAACTCTCCGTAACTCTTTACCAATTACATTTGAATTTCCAAATCGACTACAATGTTTTTGTCTTTATTAGTGAATATTAATTTGACTACTTGAGGAAGTTTAGAATAACATTAATCCAACGTACTATAATTAGTAAGTCACAGCAACGCGTGACCGGGTCAGCTAGTATGTTATAATATACTGTTTGATATTTATGAATCCTCGGGAAGTTACCTCACAAACTGCAGTTTATTTATTTATTCGTGTCCAAGACATAATTTAAGGAAATAAACTTAACACACATTAAAACTAAATTTCAACACAATTACACAAACAACTTAAAGAACTAGATTCGATAGCCAGGATTTGCAGTTAGTTATATCCCGCAAGAGCCCCAGTAGGGGGCCTCGGTAGCGTGGGGGCTAGAGTGCTAGCTCCACGTGCCGAAGGTCGCCGGTTTGAATCCGGCCGCGGGCATGGATGTTTAAGTGTTATGTGTCTGTGTGAATGTCCTGTCCGTCCTGATGTGTCTATACTTAGAAGATACAATATAAATACTGGATGATGACTGATTTACTGGAAGCTATAATAATCACAGTTGCCGAATACCATTAAAAAAAATAATAAAGAGCCTTAGTAAACTGCGGTCTGTTTGGCCTTATCATTTGCTGCGAACAGGTCGTCGAGTGTACAGGGCTCGTCTGATTTGTTGCAGATCTGCAGGTGTTGTGGGTCCTGCACCTCTCCACATTCACAAAGCTCGACCTCTGGGATGCAACCGCTTTTTTTCAGTTTTTATTTGCATCGAGAAACATCAGACAAACTGCAGTGAAAGACAAAGATTACAGTGTGTAATGAAGGTAACTAGGAACCTTAAGTTGTATTTTTTTTTTTTTGCTTATGGCTTTACGCCTCGTCGACGTCATTAGAGGCAAGAAATAACGGGGGCCGTTAACTTTTGAGGAAAACATCCCTGCATTCGCCTGGAGTGATTTGGGGAAACCATGGAAAATCCAAGCCTGGCTGGCCGGACGGGGATTCGAACCCGGCTCTCACGAATCGAGACCAGAGCGTTACCGCTCACCCACCACGCTCGGTCTTAAGTTATAATTGATATGTGAAGGTGCAGGAATTTGGGTAGAATATCAAAGGAAAAAAAAAAACAGTTGGAGGCTAATGATGCATATTAAATGTTTCCAAAATATTTTCTCTAATATATGGCACAAAGTTATTTGTCCAGATATCTTTGTAACTACTAATGCACGAAACAAGGTATGACCTACCCGTCTCGGAATAACCTACATGTAATTGATAAATAGAGTTTTGATACAACTATAGTGTAATGAATTTGTAGTTACCTGGGTTTGCCGTCAAATAAAATTCGCAGCGTGTTTGTTCAATTGACTTAAAATCCTATTTTCCTACGCTATGGTATTTTAAAATTTAATGTAATATCCCCGTTGAAATTGATTTTGTATGTTCTATCAAAATTACTTAAATCGAAATTTCCATACGTGCTTTCTTCTATTGGTGGCAGTAAAACTTAGTTAGTAAGACTTTTTAAATTACAACTACCGTTTTTAAATATTTCTTTAAATAATAAGCAAACATTCATACGCAAACATACTACTAAGCACATAATGCTAGATACAGAATACATAGTTATTGATACTATGCAATATTTTATTCCCAATAACTCTTTTAAAGGTGTTGTTACAGATTTTTATACCTTACACACAAACACGGAATATGAAACGAAATCAGATAGTATTAAACTCTCATTTTCGTCTATGTGATGAAGATATTGTATAATATTTTGTTGTTTATGCACAATTAATTTGTAACATATGTTAGCAGATAATGCTTTGCCTCCACCTGAGTGTTTATGTCTCCAGAACATTTTGATTTCGGATGTCACATAGTGCAATGTAAACTTGCCCTGTTGTACGCAAATGTTCTGGAAATGCAGCATGCCTCATTTGCAACCATATTATTTTTTGCCTTAACAATGTAATCTTCTCTTCTTTTACAATGAATAGATTTCACAACACTACGTTTTTGCTGTTTTTATGAAGTTCTGACATTTTTACACCACCATCTGGCTGCATAAACAGGTGAAAACTAATTTTTAATCTACTAATGTCCTTGCTGCTCATGGATCATATCTGACCAAGGATTAACAATTCTGATCTATTAGTGGTACGCATACCCTCTGGGGTACGTGAGATTGCTTCAAGGGGAATGACGGTAATTTATTGGCTAAAGCAATTGCTAACACAATTAAAACAACAATTACTGATCATTACTATCACGAGAATGTATTTTTTGACATTTTTAGATTTTCGTGATCTTTGTTATTGGATTAAAATTGATTAAATCGCGAAAAACTTGTTTCATGTTTTTAAAAATCATTTTAGGTATAAGAGGTGTGCGAGGTTGAACTCTTTCTTGAAGTGGTATTCGGGAAAAACTAATTGGTAACTACTGTACTAGGAGAATCTACTTTTACTTACTACTATACCACCGGTCACCATTTTCGTGTAAAACAGGTGTTATGCGCTGTAGTATTTACCGAGATCATTCAACTAATGCTTTCGAACAGTGCGAGGTAGATTCAGTTTCCATTCCAACATACACAAGTATTACGTTATTACTTATTACACAGCTGCAAACAAAAACACTTGGTCTTCGCTAATTTTAGCACTAGGAAATAACAAGGAATGATTCCGGAATTAACCTGAAATGATTAAGGAAAAACCGTTGAAAACCGAAGTCTAGATTGCCGGCCGTGGATTCGAACCTGCGTCTTCCAGAATTCGAGGCCTGCGCTTTACCACTACCCCTCCCCGCTTAGTAAACAAAGTTCCAGAAACGAGCAGCGGTTGGATGCTTGAGACAGTATAAAGGAATATTGTATGTAAATGATATAATTTAAAGTGCTGGAATTTGTGCTGGCTATCAGTAAAGGGAAAGCGTAAGGTCATTCTTTATATGTATCACTGTGGGATATGGCACTGTATACTATGCGTACTCAGGGTGTGGCACATGTGATGCATTAAACATTCTACGGTTTCGGGGCATCAGATATTTTGTGGTGAAGAGAGACAGTAAACTAACAAAGATTATTTTCAGCTGAAAACAGATTTCTTATTGATTGCATCTTTCGTCAAAACTGCAGCATATCTTCAAAATGCTACTATGTGTGACAGATATTTTTTACTTCAAGGATTTCGTTAGATTAAAACAATGTCTGCGTTGTATTTTGATGTTGTAAGATTGTATTCTATATTTTGAAAAGCATTTTTACATAAACATTCATAATTTAAAATAAATGGTTTCCATAAAACCGCTTCTAGACACATGCAGCATATATTGCAGCTACCACGCAACCTCTGTATCGATCAATGAATTATCAGTATCTGGGGCTAGTCCCAATTTGGAAATCAAATTGATGGAAAATTTTCCTTTTCAGTATGAACGTTGTATCGCTGAATGGATTTTACATGACGAGGGCAGTTTGATGGGTAAGCGGGTAACACTGGACCAGGAAATCGACGAGACGCGGATTCGATGCCCTGTCGAGTCATCCTGATTTCGTTTTTTCCATAATTTCTCGAATTCATTCCAGACGAATGTTAGTATGGCTGATTTGTAAGGCTATGGCCGAATTACTTTCCGTTCCTGGTCCCTAATTCTCTCGCGGCTATAATTACATTGGCGAATACGAACTGTAAAGGAAGAAAAGGTGTATAACACAGCAGATTTTAGCTCAACACTTGTTTACACAATTCATTTTCTTTTCCTCTTAACAAGGTTTGAACCTAAAACATTATACAAGACATTAATGTTTTGAGACAAACCGATGTATCCAATGGTCACTGAATTTGCCGGAGGTTACTAATCGCTATGAATAGATTCCATTTATCTTGACTTAGCGTGAACCACTTATGTGAAAATTTTTGCTGACGTTGCTAGAGGACATTTTATTCCTTATATCACTCTCAACAGAGTAATTCCAGTTGTTCACAAGCGTTAATGGGGAATTGGAGAAGCAGCATGCTTCTGTTGGGTGGGTACCTTGCCCAAAGGGCACAGATCCCTCTTATCGCTCCACTGCCGGTCACAGCCCGGCAGTTTTAAACGAAGTAAGTTTCAGATTTCAAATTTGTTTGTGTTTCAGTGACCTAATATCGT
>JARYHS010001718.1:0-20897 GCA_031002005.1 Vandiemenella viatica | reverse complement strand
TGATTATTTCACTCGTGAACAAAAATCTATGTTTATAACGACATACATACAGAGTCGAGGATATTTAATCTAATTTCTGCTTATGTGTTCGGCGTATTATTTCTCATTTGACGCATCAGGGCATCTGTGTAACCGGTGAAATCCAGTTAAATGTAAATTTTTATATTGGAAAAATTGTTATTATGTTTTCTAACCGCTAAGATTGTTCTACTTTATAGATATTTTTTTAATGAACCAATCTAAAGGTGAGGTAACAAAGCTTTCTCTGATTCGGTAGTAGAAGTTATTATAAATATCTGTGTATCTATTCTCATTGTAAATTCTATAATCAACTGTTTATATTACAGATAATACCATTTAACACTTCAAAAAATTATCATAAGCTTGGAAGAATGTGGAATGAATCAATAATCCTATGAAACCTCCTCGCTCCGTTGACCGATGTTGTAGAGGCACTAAGATGATGTTTTTCGGTTGACAGTGGGTTAGCAGATTCGATTCCCCGCAGCAAAAAGAATTTTCCTCATTCTGCGCTAGGTTTAAAGGATAGGTGGGGTCGTGATCAATATTTTTACGAATCGAAGTCCGTAGTGCGTATTAAGGGTGTAATACAACAATGGTGATGGTAATTCGACCGTCGGAATAACACTTGGCAGGTGTTTTATGTAATTTGGTAGAGTAGAATTGGCTTACACCGGGTCTCACCTTCTTCCTTCCTTCCATATTTAATTCACTAAACAATAGCCTGAACAGAACACATTTATCGTTACAGTCATCCGCAGCAATACCAGCCAACAGTTTCACACTGATGGAGACGACGGAAAACCATCCCAGCAGCATATCACTTGAAAGTTGCGATCTTGTATTCGTATACATTATTTTATGATTGAAAAATACTTGTTTAAGTTTGGTATATATAGAGGTCACCAAGTCTTTTTGCGCTACAAAGCAACAGCTGTCTTCTAAGCTATCCTTTTCTCCACAGAACTATGTTTTACTAACGTCAGATGGACTGCTTCCAGTAGCTCATACCTCATTCAGGCTTGGAAGGGTGTAGAGATTTGCATCACACACTTCCCTGCACCTGTCATAGTGTGCCAACCATTCATCAACGAACTGCCAGCGAAGCAGCTTTACAGACAAAAGCAATCCGACTGAGGCAGCGTCACTGGCTTCGTAGTGGCTATCACTACAGTCAGCGACCAGGGTACAACCATCTGTTAGCATTGTGCTGACCATTCAGTTACTATTCAAAACGGAGCAACTCAATCGAATGTATAAATAAAATTGGCAGAACTTATTTGGAAAACGTTCAAATTATTTTTTGTTTAGAATAATTAATTATTCCAAATCAATTGTACTGATCGACATAGTACCTCGGATGCCAATTTATAGTGGTTATCAAGGGGTGAACAAATCAATGGCAATGCGAAAGAAAAAGCAAGAAAAGCAAATCTACACGAAATGTGTTAACACATGTGAAGGATGAATCAGTTTTCACAAGAAAAGGTGTGGCTGGCAAATGTTTAACCGACGCACTCAAACCTCTTAGAACGATTAAGAAGCAGAATGGATAAAATAATATTATGGTACCAGTAGTATCATAGAAAACTGTTATCACTAATTAAAAAGTTTATTCTATGAAGATAGAAGTTATACATTTCACCTTAGGCCAAAGTAATACGTTTACCTTACATTATCTGTTCCGCACTGGAAGAATATTTTCAACTGATGGCATAGAGACATAACTGAAGTGATATCTTTCAATTATCGTCTATTTCTTCTTTTTATCCACCGGTTTGTCAGGTTTCTCTGTCAAACATATTTTTCTATAATATAAAATTGTTTTCTACATCTACACCTACATCCATACTGTGCAAATCACAAACATTGTGGGTGTCAGAGGGTGCTAAGCACCAAATCCTAAACCCATGCATTCCAATCCCTAGTAGCACGAGGAAAGAAAGAATACATAAAAGCATCAGTACAGCATCTTATTTATCGAATCTTATCCCTCCGGTCATTGCTACTTAAATAGGTTGGCGGAAGAAGTATTTCATTGCACTCGTAATTTAAATATTTTCGAATATTCTCCAATAAATTCAAACGCAAAGTACACCGTCTGTCTTCCAAACTATCCCAGCCCAATCTATGTATCAATTCTGTGACGCTTTAATAAAGGCTGTAGCAACCAGTCACAAAACGAGCGATTCTCCTCTGCACCTTCTCCACTGAGTTGATCAGGCCCTTGCGGTACGGATCCCAAACTCCACAGCAGTAATCCAGATGCGGACGCAATATAGGTATCCTTACTAACTGTTGTGAAAAATATCTTACACTTTGCTGATTGACATGTGGTATATTTGGAAACTCACAACTAACTGTAAGGTCCAGACGCTTTATTTAGAACTGGAACCTGAATTATAAGGTTCACTTTAACGCAACAAAGTGTACGAGCCATAAACCCTCTGAAACTAAGTTCGAAGTGCGTTCGTAGAAAAAAAATACCAGGATCCACGGATAGGAGAACTTTTGTATAGTCACGTATTGCCAACGAACAAACCTCACAAGATTCGAAAGTTTCAAGAATTTAATATTTTTCTAATTACTTACGACTTCATAAAAATCATTTAATTTATTAATTCTATTTTGCATTTGATTCAGCAAGTGTTTGATATGCCTTATTCGTGTATAACCGGTGTTTCTGCATTTTAGATAAGTGTTAGCTGTATTAATTTCAAAAGTATGTCTTAGATTAATTTGAATATATAGGTTGGTGAATAATTTTTTTTACTTATAATCTTATAAGGTGTAACCAAACATTAAAAAGGTAACATAACCCAAAAGGCCGATAAAAGGAACGCAGAGAATGATTATATTTTACTGCCTTATTCTTATTTAGGAAAACAAAATATTCTGAAGAGAACCTTATTGCTTTTTCATATGATCCAAATATTGTTTAGTTATTTCATACTAAAAAAACGATACCATTTTCTTTTAGATAATAAAACTGCATCCCATCGAAGAAGAATTTGCACTGAAGTGCGATAGTAACATGGAGCGCAAATATTGGCACTGGTACTCTTCCCGCGAGCCATTCTTCAACACAAAGCGAGATCCGAATTCTTTTCATCAGTGAGTGGTTTGTGGGGAGCCTAGCGCCCTTGAGACTCTCCGCTGCGATTGTCCGCCAACACAGCTGTGTTTACCTTCTTCCAGGAGCAGAGTTATAAAAGGAACGCGGCAAAAGTAGATTGCGCTCAACACTACGATTTTGATTGCAGTTCGATATAATTACACTCCTCTGCACTTTCTGATGGACTTTAACAGCAACAGAATGACATTAGATGAAGAAAATCGCCAATCGCGTATTGCTACAAACTGCATTGAGATTAAAAGTTGTAACTTAAATAAACTATGCTTTCAGTTTCCACAATTTAGTACCCCACCTAACTAATTTAATGACAGAATATAATATGGATGATTTATTAGGAAATTTGTATATTTTAAACACGATCTCTTAATTAATTAACAGACAATTTCGGCAGTATGGTGCGTTTCAGATTGTACCTAAGTGGTTACATTATACTTCTTATTTTATTTCCTGATTTTACATAGCCTACTACCTTGTTACCTAAAGTAGGCCCTTAGTTTCTACAGTTTTATTCTTAAAACAATTTACTTTATTTTTGTTAATAATATATCTGGATAATTATTTTTAAGGATTTAATGGATTTAAGTATTCTAATAGTAAATCTACTAATTATTCTAATAATTAATATACCACTTAATCTACCAACTAATCTACTAATTAATCTACCATCTTACTAATTCACACCAAAATCAGCAATTGTCTTTGTATTTTCATACTTCTAATTAATAACTGTCTATTTGTATACGTTCTTCTTTTACCACTGCTGGCCTGCGTCGACATCTGGTCGCTAGCTGTATCTGCTGATGCAGCGGGGCGACTGCTGACATGCTGACCACAAAGTGTCGTCAGCCAGCTTCACGTTCCAGGTAGTGGTCTCGTTCTTCTCCGGTTTGTCCCTGGAGCCATCTGCTCCCCCATCAGGAGTTCTCTCCTGGAATCAGAGCAGGCCACCCCCTGAGCCCTGGAGAAGGTGCCTCTGGCTTCCAGAGGCACTACGATGAATTGAGTCTTTGCCGTCTTCCTGGTGCAGGCACCGCCTTAGTCATGGGCAGTGCTTGTAGTCAAATTTGGGTTGTTCTTTACTCTTGAGTTTCTTCCTCTCCTGTCCTTCTTTCTGCTTCTGATGCCAGTTGCTCGCGGCGTCCCCTACGCTCTGCCTGTTTCAATTCAACAAATCTCGCCTTCTCGCGCTGCGACGCTAGATTAGCAGCTTCATCCAGCAAGTGCCAGAGCTCGGTATCACGCAGTATATCGTATATTCTTC
The DNA here is from genome assembly GCA_031002005.1 of Vandiemenella viatica. Lineage (NCBI taxonomy): Eukaryota > Metazoa > Arthropoda > Insecta > Orthoptera > Morabidae > Vandiemenella > Vandiemenella viatica. The sequence goes on along the minus strand of JARYHS010001718.1, from coordinate 16,479 downwards.
TGTTCTGAAGTTGTATTTGGAGATATGCTCTTGATTCTTCAGTTTGTTTGCACTCCCAAACCACGTGCTCGGGAGTACTTACTTCACCACAGTCGCACCTGTTTGTTTCTTTGAGGCCTCTCTGTTCTAAGAAACTGTTGTATGGACCATGGCCAGATATGTAGTGTATGAGCCCTGGAGATGGTTGTAGGTGAGTCATGTTCATTCTCTCTTTCACGCAAGGAAGCATGTCGAAGGTCCTTCTGCCCGTGTTGCTGTTAGTCCATGTTTGCTGCCATTCATCCATCAGCGCATCCCAAATATCTTTTTTGGTTTCAACAGGCCTTCCAATTATTTCAGCAGCTTGGTCATACCTTCCTTTTTTAATCCAGTATAGCGCTCCTCGCTTCCTTACTTCCAGGTCCAGGGGCCAGATACCGAGTATAACCGTTAGGGCATCTGTGGCCGTTGTTCTGTAGGCCCCAGTTAGTCGGAGCAGAATTCCTCGCTGCGTACGGCGAAGCAGCTCCTTTGGTTTGACCTTTCTTAGGTGCTTGGCCCACGTGCTTGCAGCGTATCCAGTAATGGAGGTCAGTATTGCATCGTGATATCTTCTTATGACGAGCGGAGGCAGATTAAACCGTCGTTCGCCAATGCTTATCAATTTGTGCATTACCAGTGCTGCTCTTCCACATACTTCCTCCATGTGAGACGCAAAGTTCAGTTGTTCCTCCAGGTTTACACCAAGGTAGCGGACTACTGCTTTTCTCTTTATTGTTTTTCCCTGGATCCTAATTACCGGATTTCGTTTGAGTGTTCCTTTTAGGAGCATGTAGGTCGTCTTTTGTGGGGCTAGGTTTAACTTAACTGCTGCACACCACTTACTCAGGCAATCCAATACTGCTTTGCATTTTGTTTCGAGTTCCTGCCTAGTGTCCGCGTCTATCAGAAGTGCGAGATCATCGGCGAATGCCACCACACCCAGCAGTTCTGACATTTGTTGCAATATTTCCATGACCGGTTCCAAACCAATGTCCCAGAAAATTGGTCCACACACTGATCCCTGCGGGCAACCTTTCGTCAGTCTTTTCTCTATGTACTTGTTGGGGCACCGCAATTTGGCATATCTATTTCTACAATAATCTCTAAAACTGGTATAGAGGTTTTTTGGACAGTTGATGTTTCTTAAGCGTTCGAACAGCGCGGGCCACCAGAGATTGTCGAATGCGCCGGCGATATCCACAAATACTCCCACCACATAATTTTTGGAAGAGTTTTGAGCTATTTCCATTAAGCGGTTGATGGCGTCCTCTGTTGACTTGCCTGCTCTGAACCCATACTGATTTGGGTTCATCCCATGTTTTAATCTATGTTCCTTTAGTTTCTTGCAAAGTATCTTTTCTTGTACTTTCCCTAGAACATTGAGTAAGCAGATTGGACGATAGGATTTTGGAAGTTGTGGGTCTTTGCCTCCACCTTTCGCTATGATAATCACGTCACTCGTTTTCCATGCATTTGGTATTTTTCCCTGTACCAGGCATTCGTTAAAAGTTTATTTAAGGTTGGAACCAGTTGGATGACCAGCTCCTGGAGGACCTCTGCTGGTATCCCATCAGGTCCAGGTGCTTTTCTTTTTGGAAGGGAAAATATTGCCTCTACTATCTCTTCATCTGATATGACGCATTTTTGATGTTCACTCTCGTAGGGATCCCACATTTTTTGACGCAGTTCACTTTGCCGATCTGTCTCGTTTTCTGTATTGTCATCTGGAAGTAGCACGGCAAGTAACTCCCGTGCAGTTTCCATCCAGTTGGTGGTCATAGATCCATCCAGTTTTCTTACAGTAGACAAGGTTGTAGGTGGCCTAATTTTGCCAGCGGCAATCTTGTAGGGGATGCCCCATGGGCCTGATCTCATATTTTGTCTGACGAAGGCTTCACAGCTTTTTTGTTTTGTCTTCAGCAACAGATCCTTGAACTCTTGCTTTTTGTTCCTATATCTATCTAGAAGAGTCTGTCTCTCTTCTGTAATGAGGCAACGTTGATATGATTTTCTTGCCTTCCTCATTGTGATTCGTAGTTTCTGCAATCTTTCTGTCCATGGTTTGTCTTTTACTCCCGTTGTTTTCTTTAGTGGAATTGCAGTTCTCATTGCGTCCTGGATTGCTCGTATTGTTTCTTCCGCAGCCTTGTCCACATCAAAATCTTTATCTTCGACTTGGGGGGGAATAAAGCAACTCCTCAACCTTGGCCAGTTGGCTTTGCTGATGTCATATAGCCGTTGAATATTGGTACAGGCGCCTTCGCGCGCACCGTCTCGCAGTCTTCCCAGTTCGAACATAATTAGATTGTGATCACTGGTGGTTTGGTTCTCAATCACCTTCCACCCGCTTACTAGGTTTCCTGCTCTTCGATTTGCTAAAGTTATATCTATGTTCGATTTGGCACCTGCTCGGTCACTGAACGTGTATGGATTGTTTGGCTCGTTTTTGACATACAGCTGTAATTCTCCAATCAGCTCGAGTAACTTTTCTCCTCGTGCGTCTGTACGACCGCTGTGCCAGAGTGCAGATTTGGCATTTGCATCGGCAACTATCACCGTAGGGCTGTCGCCTATGGCTGTACATATTTCCCTAATCTTTGCAAAGATAGGGATCAATATCGTCTCTGTATTGGAAGTACATGTTAACGAGGACTACGTTTCCCCATTGCGTACCTAACTCCACACACACCGTATGTTCATCGCAGAATTGTGTTATTTTTGTGACTGTGATTTGCTTATTGAAGACTATGATGGCACTCATTGGTTTTTTCCCTGTCGAGATTATCTGAGACGTCACTGGCATGTGTGAGATTTTCCCTTCCCTGGAATGGGGCTCTTGAAGACAGAGGATATCTATTTGCATTTCCTCAGCCAGTTTACTCACTTCATGCAAAACCAGACTGGTTCTCCTGCAGTTTAACTGTGCGATCTTAATTCTCTCTGCACCCCTACTCATGGATGCCGAGTATGGATATTGCACTGTGGCCACGGCTGTCTCGAGTCAAGCATTATTCTTCCATGAGTCATCACAAAATGACGATAAATTTGATCTGGATCAAAGATTTCGTTCCGTCTGTCAAATACTTGCTTGACTAAAGTGAGTAACTGGGCTGAATTAGTAGGTATATTGTTTATCTTAAGTTGAATACGATCAATTGCCTCTGGTTGCGGAAATGTGATGTTTTTGCCATTTGGATGTGCTATTCTGGTTAGGTGGCGTAACGCCATAGTGAGATTTTGTGTTTCCTCTAGTCTAGCAAGCTGCAGATTGTTTTCAAACTTTTGGTAGATATGGTCTGGAGCTATAGCAGCGTGTCTTGGTTTTTCGTTCGCTCGGTTTTTGGAGGCGCCACTAATTTTGCAGTAGTTGGATGTCATTGGAACTGGTCCTACCCACCCAAGTCCAGCTCGTTTTGGTTGAGGTCTAGGAGAAATATCACAGATGGTAGAAGTAATCTCTGAGTGTTGGAGGATAGATTCATCTGTCTGCGTGCTTACGCTGTTTGCTGTTTCCTTCCCTTCTTGCAATATTTTCTCCCTGTATCTTGCAGCCCTCTCTGCGTTCCTCCTCTTCCTCGATGGCGTGTTTCTTGTTTTATTCCTCTTTCCTTTCCCTACTGTTTCTTCTATTAGGTTGATAATGATGCTCAATAATTGATCTTTGTATGGTTTATCCATCCTCTTGGAGTTCCTTCTACTGTCCATAATCTGTTCTGTTTATTCAATCTTTGAAGAAACAGTTGGTATGTCGGACAATCTTTGCCAGATTTGTTGCAAGATTTTCCCCGTTTCCTGCATGGGATACAAACAGCTGACTGTAAGGACTTGCTACAGCCTTCTTTCTTGTGGCTAGTTTCTCCACAATGTTTGCAAGCGGCCGACGTTTGGGTACAATGTTTGCTAATATGACCATAATCGTAGCAATGCATACATTTTGGTACTACCGTGTAATCTTTTGCGGATATGGCACTGAATTCTATGTATATTTTTCTTTGCTGCATTATTTGCTTCCTTATTTCAGCACTTACTTCAACAACTTGATGGACAGTGCTTTTATCTCTGGGGCCTGTTCGAAATTTTGACTTGAACCCCTCCAGAAATTGTTGTCTTTCTATTTTTCCTTCAAAATTTTGTTCATATACTTTTTCTGGGATTTTGCATGGCTCAAGTGACGTGGGTACGTCGTACAGAATCAACAGTGGTTTCCTTTTCCTCGGCATTTCACACTTCAGATTTTCGTTTAGTTCTTTATTTTCCATATTTTTCTTACATCATCTTGAGATGCTGTTTTCTACGATTACAGCATTGTTTGTGCTACGTATTTTGTTTAATTTTTATCTTATCTTTCCCTGGTTTTATGATTCTGGTTAGTTTATCAGCAACCTGTTTCGGAGTTTCTCCATTCTTGGAAGTTATGAAGACGGCTGCACTAGTAGCTGTTTTTTCTATTTTTGACTTTAATGTAGGTTCCATCCCTGATTTTGTCACTGCTGCATAACTAGATGCTGACAGTTTTTTCTGCACGTTCAGTTCTCTGTTCTCTTCTCTGAGTGTCCTTATTTCTTTCTTCATCTCTTCATTTCTTCCCTCTATGTGAGCCATAGCCACTGCGAAGGATAGCAAGGTTGTCCTTAAATTCCCTCAGTTTGAACTCAGTCATTTTTTGGCCTAACAGTTTGTTAACATAATTAACAAGTTTTTCGTACCTGCTGTTAACTGTGTCGATGCACTCCGATTCGGGATTTAAGCTCTGTTGTGTATTGCTATTATTGTTACCTTCAGTCGAGTCCATGATGTCAGCTGAGCCTTGAGGCAGGCGAGGTGTTGACTCACGTCAGCTGGACGCCAGGGTGCTGACGGTGCGCGCTGACGCACCCGCTCCGTGACGTTGAAGCACTGACGCGACGCAGCCCGACTGCGGACGATGACCGTTGACTCGTGGCACTGCTTTCCAGTTCAGTAATTAGACAAAATCACTCATACAACGTATATTTTTTTACCGCAGTAAGCGAGAGTTTTTACATGCACTGACACGCACTATTTACACCAGCACAACTTGTTTCGTCACTTAACGATTGTTTTATCCCTCGCGAAATGCATTCAACTGCAAGAGCGACGTGACACACAACCGCACGCGGCAGCCATCTTAACTGCTACACACCATACTTCTTATCTGGGAGGACGTGGGATCGACCCCAGTTCATTGAAACCAGGCAGTTCATGCCAAAATATATCAGCTCTGTAAGAACGAAGACTTTCCCGGCGTATGACTGCAATGTAGTCTTCACGGGTGTACCACCAGATTGTGTTGTGGAAACACGATATTTCGACGGCTAGCTCCGCCGTCTTCTACAGCACAATCCGGCGGTACACCCTGAAGACTACCTTGTTTATCAACGCTGTTTGGAAGGCTAGCAAATATTTGGTTCAATTAAGCAGCATAGCGTGGTCTATGGTCGCCAGTTTCGTTCCATCTGGAATAGGATTATAAACGGAGGTCAACTTTGGCAATGCGGATGTATATGTCGAGATACATTAATTAACCTCTGCAAAAAAGAATTAAATTAGATACTGAGGTAGATACGCCCCAGTAAAACAATTTTTGCCATATGAAATTGCGGAGTTTGCGGATAAACTATTGCTAGAGACAAACACAAGGTCCTGCCACCGTACATGACAGCGTCCTCCTTCATCCTTTCCAACCCTCTTACTTTACATGCAAGTTCAAACACTTGCAGTTTGTCGCTTACTTAACACCACCATGCAATACAATGTTATTCTTATTGCAGAATCGTAAAATAAAAATAACCACGGTGTTGTTAGCTAAGGAACAATGGTCCAAGATATATTACAATGTAAATATAACCTGCGTTACACCTCCGCTTTAAAACTTGTGGAGGTTGTATTGGACCGCCGGTTAGGGAGGGGGGAGCCAATACGTTGATGAACTAAAATTATTAATAATATGTATGACATCCAATAAGTTGGTTATTTGGTTATTTGGATAAATGGTGAACTAGAACCATGATTTCTACAAGAAGTTAGTTTCACACAAAATTATACTCAATTTATTTAGTCTTCTGGCTTATACAAGGCCGGGTATAGTTAACGTTACGTTAAACATAATCCAAAGACAACAAACAAGCAATACCCGACATTTACAATCCGCCGGATAAAAGCAAACATAAAACTGATTTAGATATCTCAATGATTTTGCAAAGTCAACATGTTTTAAAGTGGCATCACAGGCCAACAACTTAAAGTTAACATTTACAAAAGAATCCCAGGGGCGCCGTTTAAAGTTAAAAGCATCGTTTGAATTTAAAACAATGAGCAAGATGCTTCGAATTTGAAGTTATGAACATGAAATATTGGTTAGCTCAGTAATTGTTATGATGGGAGCAGAGTCTTATCTCAGGAGCCGTTTACGGGTTAGCAAGCCTCGTTAAAACCCAATGGAACTGTGGACCTATACGCCGGTACTTTACCGTAATCGCATCTTCTCGACGAGGTGTGACACGCTCTGTGCCACTGCTGCAACGAATGCCAGATTTGCGGATATGTCCGCGCTAGCACATCAGCTTACAATCTCTGGCAGGTGGACCGCTCAGCTTCCAGCCCATCTGAGCCAGACTATGCGACCAGACACAGTCACTGATCAACGGCTAAGGGCGTGTCGGGTGACACGTCCGCACTGTAGCTCGTCTCGGCAGCAAGTGAAGTCGAATATGGCGTCGTGTCCTCTTGTCGCGGCAAAGCCAGCTTTCCTCTCCCCGCACATGGAACAGAAGCCTTGAATTAACAACTGTGAACCCCTGTATCCGTTCACGATTGGTGCATCGATATATGTCCATCATCACGTGCTTCGTGTCGTCGCTAACATTTGCTACCCGTTCCCGCACATTTTGCTTGACCTTGTCGGGGCACTGGGAAGGGATGAGGTCAGTACACTCGGCAGGTAACGGTTCCCGCGCGCCACCCCTTTGTGAGCGTAGGCGTCAGCATGTCGGCGACACTGGGCATTGTCCCGTTCTCTGAACGTTCAAAACTGCGGTTCAAACTTCCCACATTTAATATTTTCTGAATGGCAAGTTTTGCACAGAAATTAAATCATATAATAATAAATCTGGCTGCCCGGGTTTAATACATAATTATTCACCTATGAATTAACCCTAATATTTATAATATTTACAATTTAGATAAATGAATATTACAAGGAAAATCTGAATATTAATTAATTTATTTATTAATATTCATTGTGGATGACTCTGTCATACCACAAGGTGGAAGCGAAGAACTATTTCATGCGGAAGTTCTGCATTTGCGGAGGCTAAGCTCCGTTGTAACAATAGTCTGGAAATAGAAAACAGACAGGGGTTGCAAGCTCTTCCGAGGCATGGAGATGGCTGATTTCCGCTATATCCTAATGTATTCTTTTCTCTGTTTCTAAACTGCGGTGATCATTTCCACTTTGTGGGTGTTCTGAGCTGATATAAGAATGGAGACTTACCGGGTGTATGAATTGTAAAAAAAATCGTTGAGCCTCCTACTGGGAAAGTTCGTCTAGGACATGCGACATTCCGAAATCAAACCCCAAAACTTTTGTTGATAAAGGCAGTCGGAGATCCATACCAAACGCCTAGGCAACGAGCCACGTGACATCTGCGCTCTGCTGATTGGCTAGACCTGCCGAACCTTCAGAAAAATATTTCAGATGCGGAGTTTGCAGTGAGTCCTGACCTAGATGAAGATCGAAGCATGTCAGTCGAAGCGTCTGCATTACATACTAACAATCAGTAGTAACATAACAACATGGAAACGAAGCAAAGAGTCGCTGTCGTTACCAAAGAAAGTAAAATAATTGTTTACAAATTTAATAATTAATGGAAAACCGTTCAATAATTACACAGGAAAATCATCCTAACGAAGTGATGTATCCATTTTCAGATTTATTATGTTTTCTGCTGCACCAACAATAAGTTCTCTCACTGAAAGTAACTATCGACACAATTTCTCCTTAAATTAATTCACTTCTCTGCGTAATTCTATGTTGAGTTCTGACTATTCTCTGCATTTTTTAATGTTAACATTTGACGAAATTTGACAGTATCAAATAAAAGTAGCATACGAGAGAGTCATAAATAACAGTTTCTCATTCGTGCGCAGTGTCAAACACTCTGTTGAAAATTTGGATCAACAAGTTACAAATGAACTAGATTTTGATGCCCTTGTTTGTTCTGAGCCTTCCAGTATTGAGTGAATGCCTAGTAATTTTATAACAAATCTGCTGTTTTTTTAATAAAAATGTAAGATTTGCATCTCTTCTGTATGATATATTTATACTTTTATGTCGAATTTTTCAATGTATTGTTCAATCGATAGTATCATTTAAAAAAGAACAGAATATCTGGAATCAGAATTCAAGATGCATATACCGCTTTTTACAAGCAAATCGTATGCAACTAGCCAGTCTCATTTCGGTAATACAAAATATATCGAAGTAATAGAAAATATTTGTATTGTACCTTTCACAGACCGTAAACCGAAGTTACTATTTCTACCATCGCCTTTCATTTAATTAGCAAATTCAAATAGTCTGTGGTGCATATTTGTAGCTAATCAACTAGTTCATTCAGCAACTGAGGATCGTGGTTATCGAATATACTTTTCATCAAGATAGTGACATTTCAAAAATTTCATGGATATTTGACAACATTTGTACGCTTAAATATAACTTTGGTAGAATGAAAGCAACGACAATCGTTTTCCTGAAAATACGAATACTCAAACTTCCTGAGTGAGAATTACATTCCCACCAGTGTATGCAACTATCTCATTGTTCGAACTGTAAGACACAGAGGCATTCAAAGTTTTCTCCTGTCGGTATTATGAATTGTATTGACGAACTGAGAAATACAGAAGAGGAACTTGCCTTCTGAAAACTAATATAATAAATCTAAATAATTAGCAGATGCTCGTTGTTTAAGTCGTTCACCCGGTTTAACTACAAACAAATGCTTTCTACCCTTGACAATATTAACTTAAAGACCTTATTTATTAGTCATTATTTTGTATGATGATTAAGTTATTTGTAGTGAATATTATGGTTTCTGATTTGTCAAGGTTCACCATAATGAACCAAGTAGATTATTGAGATGGTACTCAGTTTTCGTTTCAGAAATACACGTTACGCCATAAACTAACATTCTAATTTGTTTCATAGAAGTGAATTAAATATTAAGGAGGAAACCTAATGGAAAATACTATTTACAAATTAATAGTTTCAGAATAAATAGCTTATCTATTCCTACGCCATTAACGTATATGTGTGCTATTAATACTAAATATTGAGCACAAATAGTTAATACTTCTCAGGAAAGTGTTATCTCTAATGAAAACTTTAGGAAGAAATCCCTAATAAGAAAATACGTTTGCTCATGAAGACACGCGAAAATTAGGAATACTGTTTTATCGGTTATGTTTCCGACAACTAAACAAATGCTTTTGATGACAGATGCGTTTCGCCTTTATTCAAAACATCGTCAGTGCCAGTTTTTATTTATGCATTAACGCGCGCAGATTCGTGTTTCCATACCAGCTACTATTCTTGCACTACCACTATTGTCCAAAATTTTGTAGGCTGCATTCTAGCGAATTTCACCGGCCGCGATCTGTATATAACTTTTTTGTTGTTGTTATTTTTATATAAAATGCAGGGTCAGGTTTTAACAGAATGATAAATAATGGAAACCAAGGTTCAAATCCTCTTCCGACCATTCAATTTCGGTTTTTCATGGTTTTCTGAAATAAAGCGAATGCCGGGATCGTTAATTCTAAAAGACCATGGCCAAATGGTTGATCTTACTTGTCTCAACTCCTTCTGTATTTAACGACCTCAATTTCGGCAAGGCATAAATATAAGGGGAAAAAAGAACTCTGGAAACGATGACAGGACATGTATCAGCCCTTATGAAATGTTAAAGTAATTACAGCATCAAATTGTGAATGCCTTTTGATTTCGTATATATGTAAACTGGCAGTTTTTATTAACAGAATTAAAAACGTAACGCATTTCATTAAAAATTTCAGCCGCGTTTTCCTGTCGCGTACGAAGAATTCTATTACGCCGTCTACCATTTGATTACATTGTGAATTTATGGGAATGTAATTACAGCTGTAGAAGCAGTTCTTTTCTCTCCTGAAAATTATATCGTTGCCGGTAATTTAATTTCCGTTTTGCGGTATCCCTCGTATCCCGCATCTAATAAATAGTCCTTCCGTCCCGTTTTTCATTCCTCCCTCAGAAGGTGTTTTGTAGCTACCTTGAACGTGTTGCCTCAAACATAGCTCTTCATCTCCCTACCACTTCCTCTTCCGCATTCTGGATAACGACCTGGGAAAATACCCGAAGACACCTTTAATGGAATTTGAGTACTAAGTGCCCATAAAATTTAAATTTCCTCGAAGACTTCCAGAAACCGATTTCTACGGTGACGAATAGATTTTCTACCGCTAAATATTTATTTACATCTTTCATTTATCCCGTAACACTAAATATTTCTTCGAATCAGACATGCGGTGATATTTACATTGCTCTTCTGTTGCTAAGCTATCTTCGAGGAAACACAAATCGTCCACATGAAATTCACGTACCATCAATAATATTAAGCAGAAACTTCTGGAAAACACTGAGTCGGGCGTGTTAACGTATCGCTGGGGCCTGCACTGGAGGACGCTTCTTCGAAACCCCGTCTGTCAGACTTGATTGTGATTCTTCAAAATGTCCTGAAATTACTACAGGAATATTGAAATGTTTCCTTCAAATCGCAATCTATGAATGCCTTTCCGTTCGCTCATCCAATTCTCTTCCGTCTCTGATGACTTTCCCATCGCAGATGAAACACCATTAAAAATAAAAGGAGCAACATTAATTTCAAAGTTGTAGCAATATAATGAAAGTTATCACAATTTTTTGCAATGTATCGTGAGAAAACAATAAATTTGGAGGCTGTAAATGATTAACGGGGGAGCTAACATTGAACACGAGTAAAATATAATATTTATGAAGATGAGATTGCGTTTCAGGAGTATTCAAATTCTGGAGAATAAGGAAACATTTGACACTAGACACATTGAAAGTGGGTAACTTAAAGCATTGTATCAAACACAAATTTGCTCAAAGAAAATTCTGTGAAGGAAAATGAGTGATTGAAGAATGGAACTTATTACGAAGAATTACATAAAGCAAATATAAGTCGGATGAATATTTCGTTGTAGATGGAGCACTGAAATTGATAGATCCGAGGAGAATGCAGAAATACTACATTACCGAGATTTTATAATGAAATGAAACATTAAGTCAGCATACTGGAAATAGCTACACGAGAACTGTCAAGAAGACGACAAACGAATGATTTTATGAATAGTAGGCGTTGTATATGCAAAAGCAAAACAGAATTTTCTGAAATGAAAGAAACATGTACACCACAAGAGTAGATAGAAAACAGCCAGCAACCTCAGCCGAATTAAATAGAAAGTGGAATGAACACACAGAGGAACTGTGTGATGGATGCAGTTTGGATATTAGTGTGCTGTAAATGGTGGATTTAGTGTGCTATTAAGACTATTAAAGTGATGATACTGATAGCATAGGAATTCCAGCTTTAAGGAAATGGTGTTAGATTGCTTGAAAAGATTTAAACTTAGAAAAACCAATTTAAATTTATCATATTTTCAGAACAGCTAACATATCAACCAGAAGATGGAATTAGAAGAATTGTTAATGAAATTGCTACGAAATGGAAGTAATGCAGTCAAATTTTCATAAAAACTCCGAAGACGGAGTGAACAGTGATTACTAAAGAGTGATCAAATGATTGAAAGTTATAAAAATTAAATTATGCAAATGTCTAAAAAATCATTTTAAAGTGCTGTTAGTCGAATTATGTTTGCGGAGGTAGTGAAGCAATTCTAGCGACTGAATTAATAGACCAACTTCGCTCCGACAGTGGATTTTTTTTTTTTTTTTTTTTTTTTTTGCTGTAAAATTGTACAAAATGTTCAGTGTTTTCAAAAAGTCAAATTTATAATCCTTTCTTTCTGCTTGTTAACATCTAGTCATTAGTACCGAAAAGTGGCGGTGGGGGGGGGGGGGGAGTGACTTTAGAAAAACAAATGGAAAACCGAATGCAGGATGGTAGAAGTTCTTACACAGTAATCTAATGACATCCTTGTAAGCAGAGAATCTTTAGAAATAATTAGGGAATCATTTAGTAGAAGTAGAAGTCGGTTAATGTGTTGAGAAGGAAGAAAAGGAAACGAAACTTGTTGTTAAGGTGGAGTGGCACATCACAAAACATTCAGTAATTCAGGATTTTCGTGTTTCTCGTTCGCTGAACAGTGTGGAAATCGTCAGTTATTTAAAAGAATGAACAAAACAGTTAGAGTAGATTTGCGCCAAATATGAGAGGGGGAAAACTTCATGAAGTGAGTGAATCGGAATTGAAACAATAACAGTAAATATAGTTGCAAACAATTTTAGAATAGCATAGTATGAAACACAGCCCAGCGATGGTGAAAAGTGTCTACGAAAAAATGAGCTATGGGCAGAGGATTAAGAGTGAATAAACATAGAATAGAAAACTTTACTGAAGTTAAACTTGTTTGTTGTGAATATTTTTTTTAAAGTGTTTTACAAATGATAGGCCCAGAAAAGTTTGTGGAAGAACGTTCCTAAAATGTGAAATGATAAGATAGGCGTTAGGTCCTATTGTAAGATCTGTAAGATCGGTTATTTTGTTCACGTAGGGGACATTCGAAATGAACTGGAAAATAAATATTTCTGCATGCAACTAAAACAACATAATAAAGAAGACTGAATAAGCTGGAAAAGATAATTTATGTTTAAAAAAAATGGTACGGAGGATTCAATAAAATTTAAAATATGGGTAGGGAGTATGAAACTTTATTTGAATTAAGCATTTACGGCAACATCTTCTATATTGGTAAAAATAACAGTAAGCTTTATTTTATGCTATAGAATTTTAAATATTAACAGCAATTTCTATCCAACAACTTTGATGAAATATTTCAGAACAGATTAGTGTATCAAGTAAAGTAATTACGATCTTTTATTCTTCACCATAGCTGAAGTTACGTTACAAATATTCTGAATGATCAAGTGCAGGATACGAGATTTAAATATAACCATTCAGAAATAATTGGAAATACCTTCGTGAATTACACTACATTGTGTTGTGCTGGTATTGACTTTGTCAACGTCAAATACTGTGTACGGCGTGGACAGCAAAACCAAAGAGGGAGAGAGAAAAAAATACATTATTTGTCCTTTTGCCAGCCAGTTCCATACCTCCATTAAATGAATTATTTTGTATGACTGTAATATTTGGTGCAAATTTCCGATTGCGGTTGGAGCTGAAACAGCCGTAATTGTTTTTCGGGTAACCATTCTGTTTAGCACAATGACGTATAAAGTAGGAAATGAACTATATTTATAACTAAACATTATCTGGTTTTATTCCTGTTATATTAGTTTGTAGAGGTAGTTACATTCTCACGGTCATGACCTTATTATCTTTGTTAAATTCAGCATTTTTCCCCCTTTTATTTAGTAAATCTGTCCTCTGGTAGTTAGTATCTATCATATCATAAGTTAAGCAGAGGTGGTATATCTCGTCATGTGTTATGCGTGAAACAACCATACGTAGATATTATTATAATACATCAAACAGTATTGTATCAAGATGAAAACTGGAAAATCATGGAACCAAATCTTTTCTGTCATCGTATATAAAAACACAGACACAGTAGGTGCATCGTGAGATAGAACCAATGCGTTGAGAGTTGATCTTCACGAACACAGCAATGACATTGATAAATCAGAATAATTCTCCTCAGGAAAGTACTTTCAGATTCAACCATAAATCTCCAATATAAATAAAAAAATATTGTCATCTAGTTATATTTTTTGCAGTTTCATTTGATACCGTAATTTATGTACGAGATTTTAAGATCGGAAGATTGAGGGGTGAGGCAGACTATACGTTGACCGTTTATATTTAGAAAGAAGTTGCAGCGAGATAAGTTAGCACTTACAACCAAATGACATGAAGTTAAACATAAATGACATTATGATGGTTGTGCATGTTCTCATGTTTACAATAAATGTATACTATGAACTGAAAAATACTGTAATAATGACGTAATGACTGGATATACTCAGTATACTGGTCAGACTCCTGGGTTTAATATGTCAATTGTTTACGGTCAAAAAACTAGTTGTTTTATTTTTTTTTTAATCACATTTTCCTACGGCGTATGATGTCATCAAGAGATACATAATTGATGGTGTAGCAAAAGTACTTCAAAACGTGCAGGTCAATGCCTATTCTGTATTCAATTCTAGTAAAGCTTTATTGTATATCACACGTAACCATCAGAACTGAATAATAGACTGCAATTAATTTCTGTACAATTCGAGGAATCAGATACGGAAAATGGCGAACGACAACAAATCCTCTAAAAGTGTTAATATTACGGATTATCACAGGAGCGTATTTGATTTTTCACGGGACTCTTGTAACAAATATTAAAAAATTGTAAATCAAATCTGTAAGGCAAACAATTAGCACACGGCCCTCCTAAAACAAAGGAAAATGTGTGTAAGGTCAGCATTGTAATCAAGGAGTGGTAATGTTCAGAAGCTACAGGAGGTGTACCGAAAAACTTCAATTAATTAAATAGTATTTCTAGTAACTGAGTTCATGTAACCAGAGGTTTAGAGTGTGTTTAGATTGTTTTAGACGATTTCTTAATGACATAATTTTTATTTATCGCATTAATGGTATGAAATATTCTCAAAGTTCCTTACGTTTCGTTTATATAATCGTATATAATCAATACATCGAAAATATTGCACTGGAATTTTATTGACAACCTTTGATGTCGCTGTGATTTCCTGATTGGTGACATGTGTCACATGGTCAAACGACTTCTTGTATGATTGCTCGAACCCATAACATCGTTACTAAGTAGCTTCGAGTAGCACTGGACTTTTCAAACTTGAATCTTGTAGTGTTACTCGAATCTTTTATTGAATCATTAAATAGTTTCGCTGTGTTGTTTCTGAAATACCATTAAGCGCTTGACACTACTAATTAATCCATTAGCCGAACAATTATTAATGTTTTTTCTCGAAGAGATTCAAGGTTTGTCAGAGTTTTTTATTGTGCGTTTTTTATACGAAGAGGACGCAATATTCACAATTATTATCAATTCGAAGATCCAGTACCTTGCAGGATTTTAATTTTTTATTCCGAACTTAAATTAATTGAGGCTCTAATTAGCCCAATTTATATGGATTGCACCGACAAGAAAAGCGCTACTAAGAAAAGTTTTTTTTTCTTCTTAATAGTATTGTAACAAATTATTAAAGGTAGGTTTGAAATGGGAATTGTATGTAGTTTTCATTTAATGGTTCGAAAAACGGGACTCTGTGGGATACGTAAAGCAAATGTAATTATTAATGTGAAACGTGCAAACGCTTTGTGTAGAACGGTTTTTTAAAGTGGGCTTATGTTCAAAATATAAAGTCAAATAAATAATGAAGGACATGGCAGCGTTGTTTTACATTCGGCCGGCAGATTCGGCTATTACAACTACAGGAGCAATCGCAAAACGTTTGAATAAACGTATGCTCAAGATTTAGCACCGCAATACCGAAATCGTTAAGCATTTGTTGCGTGAAATAGCTTCCCTGACGTCCTATATGTGTTCCCATAAAAATGTTGCAATTAGCGGAACAAATGTTCTTGATAATACTAATGCAGCAAGTTTTAATTTCTTTTTTCTTCCACGAACTTTAATTGCCAAGCCGTTAGCGGCATTTGCGCTTCCACGTGTTATCACGCCCAAATGAATGTTTCTGCTCACGTACAATTTTAATTAGTAAAGATTCATAGGCCATTAAACATTCGTGCGTATTACCGTTCCATTAATGTCTCAGTAGTTTTTGCGGCATATTGAACCAGAACGATAACGTTTGTCCGCGTTAACTAGACGTGAGACGGTGTCGTTTGTTCTTCCTGTCAAAGGAAATTACACGGAATTAATTCGCTCAGATGCATCATTCTGTATAAAAAACACACACACATTAAGGAACGATTACGAGATCGTTTAAATCGGCTCTTATTTTTCCTGTTTCAAAGAACAAAATTAGTGGAATGGTTTGTTGTCTCGACATTTAACTCGATAACATATAAATTTCTTCGTTGCAGAAAGAAATTTTTTTAATTACCCTTCAGGTATGATGGACAAAAATAGGAATTAAAATGACTAAATTTCGTCTCATGTTTATAACTAACTACCATCAGAACTTAAAAATAACCACAGGTGGAAGTTAATGCCTTTATGGTCGTTTATTTCACTACCAATGATCCA
>JARYHS010001717.1:0-13652 GCA_031002005.1 Vandiemenella viatica | reverse complement strand
TTATTTGAAATTTCTGATTCTCTCGCTGGCCGGACTGATGTTGGTGGATCCGGCCCGGGGGCCGGGGGTTGCCCATATATGATTTAAACGAATGCATTAGCAAATCTGGACTTTTAAAGATATATCGCTTGATTAAAAAAAATTCTGAGGACAACAGTAAAATCCGGGGACATTGCGGGGACGAAATCTGTCCGGGGACAGAGAGCTAAATGCGGGGACTGTCCCCGGCAAACGGGGACGTCTGGTAACCCTATATTAAATACACTGAGTCTGTATTCATACATGAAGCATGAAAACTGTTATTCATTCTTGAGCTATTAGCTCCATGATATTTTCTGCATTTAAATAAAATATGTGTGAGGAAATGTATACAGTTATTCCATAATCTTTCGTTGACTTCAGGCCTTTTCAAACTACACAGGCACTTGCTTCTGTAGTATTTCCAGGACAAAAGATTCCTTCCAATGTCTTCTACTCTAGTTAGTGTACCACAGTGCATTTTCTCCTCATCCCCTATTTTCATTCATCAAATAAGTAAGTTCCAAACTTTCATCGAAACTAAATCATATCAGAATTTTATGCATAACATTGTGACAACGGTTCTTACATATATTCCTTATCTCCTTACTCAAATATTGTGGCGTTAGGTATTTTTAAGGGCACCGTGGAGAGGATAAGTGGAACGAAATGATAATGAATTTAACAATGGCGTTTTGGAGGAACCATTCCGGCATTTAGCTGGTGGCGGGGTTCTCCGAATCACGTAATGTTTTGAAAAAACCCAGGGCTCAGTCAATCAGAGTCCAAGGTCGTATGGGGCCACTGACGCGGGCTTTTCGAATGGACCAATGGGAAAATTATGTGGTAGCTTGACTTCACAGGTGATTTCAGTGGAGGGGCATAGCCAATGATGTCACAGACCAGTAGTGGAGGGTGTGCTTCTTCTGTCTCTCTCTAGCTGGAGGTTTCCCAAGCTGTGATTCCCATTTACATGACGGGATCGTGACGTGGAGGGGCGTAGCCAATGAGAGGCCATGATCAGCAAAAATACCCATTGATGTCATAGCAACAACCCGAGGGAACGCTCTCTTTCTAGATTGGAATGGAGGGCTGTCCAACACAGCGCTCATGTGATAGCAATCAGTTATTTCCGAGAGGAATTTTGACACAGCCTTTAGCTAGCTGTTACCGAACAACCCGGAATTTCATGTGGAAATAGATATTTGTTCAGGTGGCCAGCCATTAGCGATCGCTATCAACAAACAAGGAATACAGCGCGTAATATGCAAGTTACCGACCTCGGTAGCGTGCCGAAGGTTGCCAGTTCGAGTCCGGTCGAGGGCATGTGTGTTTAGTGTTGTGTGTATGTGAATTTCGTGACCTTCCTGTAGTGTTCAAGTGTCCGTACTTTGTTTCTACATTGTAGCTGAGATATTGAAACACTAGAACAGTCGATAATCACGTTGAGCTTGCTGTATGGCCTATGTAGCCAAATGCCATAAAAAAATAAACAAAAAATAAAAAAAAAAACACTTTCAAGAAACTGATTGGTTGGTATTTATGATGCAAATATGAAAAATGCTAATTTAGACTCCACAAATAACAATACGAAGCAGCTATGGATAATGGTCCTAAATTGTCGGATAATTACAGGGAAAGTAGCAGATTTTCACGCCGCAGTTGCGACTAATGATGTGGATATAATACTAATTTTTGGTAAAAATTTAAGGTAAAAAATCGGGCCATTTTATCGACCGCCGGATTCTGGTTTGGCTAACGCGGAATACTTCAGAAAGTATTTACAAAACATATCAGGGACATATATTGATCGTGGGTGGTGACTTTAGCCTACCGTCGGTTAAGTAGAAAAGATGCATGTTCAGGTTGGACGAAATAGGTAGGCTAATAACCGAAACGTTTCTAGAATCATTTGCAGAAAGATCTCTTGAACAGATGTTCGATGAGCCAGCGCGGTGCGACAAAGATTCTTCATCCATTCTGGATCTTTTTCTCATTAGCAATCCTGATATAGTAGATACAGTTTGTATAGAAGACGGTAATAGTGATCACAAGGTGGTTGTAGTAACTTTAAACTCTAGTCTGAATTTGAAACATGATAAAGACAAACTCGTATATTGCTTCGATAAGGCAAACGATGCGGGTATGGTTGATCACTTGGTGAAAATTTTTGGAACGTACACGCTAAATACAAATGCTGAGGAATTTTGGTTTAATTTAAAAGAAATAATATAGAACGGTTTTAATCAATTTGTTCCTAAGTAGTTTATTAAGGTCAATAGGGAAGTGAAACGTTTGCTTAGGAGGCAAAGGCGTTTGCATGCCATGGTGAAGAAATCGGGGGACTCATATAATCGGGCTATATTAGTCCAGTTGCGAGGGGAAGTGCGTAAGGCAATTCGTGATGCTTTTAAAAAAATCCAAGCCAGGAATTTATCCGAAGATCTGATTACTAATCCAAAAACGTTCTGATCGTATGTTAAAGTAATAAGAGGCTATCGTAAAGTTATGCCGTCAATGATTAAGAGAAATGCTGAATTATCAGAAACAAGCGTAGAGAAAACAGAAATTGTGAATAATATATCTAAAATGCTTTCACGATAGAAAACTCATAGTAGATTCCGATATTCAACCTTTTTTTTGTTTTACTTATGGGCTTTCGCCTCGTCGACGCCTAAGGTCATTAGAGAAGGGATGGGACTGGGGACACGGAACGGGAAGGAATTCGGCCATGGCCTTTTTGAAGGAAGCATCCCCGCATTCGCCTGGAGTGATTTGGGTAAACCATGGACAACCCAAATCAGGATGCCTGGACGGGAATTTAAACCCGCATCCTCCCGAATGCGATGCCAGAACGTTAACCGTTCACCCACCACACAACCGTGCCGACAAAATTATGAATGATCTCGTTTTTGATGTCGAGGGAATAACTAAACTCCTCATGAATGTAAAAAACCAATAAGGCTCCCGGACCAGACGGTATTCCTACAAGAAGATGGGAAAACCTTGGATGGGAAGGAGGATTGACTGATTCCAATGATAGACCACAATCAGAACGTGCTATGTTGACTTTAGATCGGCACAGACTAAAGCATGCATACAAAATAATCAAGACATTAGAGAGAAAAAAAGCAAGGCAGGTGCAGAGGGGTGCCAAAAGAAGACTTGAAGATGATTATGAAGACTGTGAAGGGGGTATTAACTATGGATAAAAAATGTTTTAATCTTCTTTCTCCGTTTTAATTTTTACTTATTCTAGGGACATTATCTCAGGTACTGGTGAACCTAGAAGTCTGAAATTTTTATGACATTTTCCCATTGATTTCATTTACGTACTGGGAAGGAATTCGTCCATGGTCTTTTTCAAGGAAGCATCCCGGCATTCGGCTGGAGTGATTTTGGGAAACCATGGGAAATCCAAATCTGGATGCTCGGACGGGGATTCGAACTTGCGTCCTCGGGAATGCGAGGCCCGAACGTTAACCGGACATCCCGATTTGCCAGATGGACCGAACTCTTTAGACGCGAAGGGGCCACGGTATATAACAGCACCCAATACCGGTTGAAAACTCATTTCTGCCCAAGAAGTCCGCTGTATGCCGTCGAAACGTCGGCTTTATGGTACATATTATGATGCGGCGTCACCAGGAAAGCCAAGAGATTACAGGTATGTTGTTTGCATGTTATCACACACATCAGTCTAGAGTCTGCAAGAAGAATAAGGAGTTATCTAACACTGGGAACTAGCTCCATAGCTTAAAACTTGAACAAGAGACTTTAAATAAATATACTGAATTGCCATAGTCGTGGGATACTTAATAATATCGTGTGGAACCCATTTTGCCAGGAGATGTACAGTAAACCGACGTGACATTGACTCAGCAAGTCGTCGGAAATCGCCTGAAGTATTGTTTTATTAATAAAATCATACATATTTGCAGTCAGGATGTGTCCAAATCTTCCCCACTCGGCAAAGCATGGACCTCGGGCAATTTAATATTTTGAGGAATACTCTGCCTGTCCCGGCACTGAACAGGAGATGGGGGTGTAAAGCCTTCAACCTGGACAGATACAAAACAAAAATGATTGGGCTGTGGTTAAGACGCGGAAGGTAATCGATAAAATCCCTTGGGTCACTGTAAGGAATTTCGTACATCCATCTCGAGCTGTCAAGTATGGAGACTTACAGTTAAGCAGTTTCTCATGTACGATCCAAGACAAAGGCTTCTGGAACTAAAACAAACATTACCGGAGCCATACGATTCAATCTGCCAATTACAATGTATGAATACTGGGAAATTTCAAAAACGCCTGTAAGATAGTAGATGAGCTAGGCATTAAAAAAAATTGTTTAAAAATGTTGCAATTTGTTTATCATTTTCTTTACACGATGTAACCAATCGGATCATATAGAAAATCGAGTCACTACGAGTACTACAATAATCGTTTTTGGAACCGTGAAGTTGACATCAGTTGGATTAAGTGTCCAATATTTGAAATGTGTTCAGTCTGCCAGTAAAGGCCCCTGCCAGGCAGACCTCACACACAACGCGCCTGCACGCCGGGATACATATACGACTCCAAACAGGCACAGAGACATCAAAACAAACCAGGAAAACAAATAGAATCATCTAGAAGCTAAGTGGGACTATTTCTTACAGAGGTCGCCGTGCTACCACACAACGGAATTCATGCGCCAGGCCGCCTATATAAGCGTAGCCGGCCGCTCCACCGCCAGTTCCGGCCTGACCGCGGAACCAGCTTCAACTACAGAAGACCACCGGAAGTTCGCGAGAAGTAGAAGCCGTCTCTCTCTACCCCGGATCAGGACCAGGCTAAATTTCTCGACGGTCATCCGCTAACTGTACCACATTTGTTATTGTTTACCAGTGTTTTGTGTACATAGTAATAAACCTCAAGGAACCATTAAGTGTAGTTCACTTCAGTGGCGACAAGGTTGGGATAAGAACTCTCGACCATCATGGCTACGCCAGCAGCACCTACGGAATGGCAACAGTTCCTCCAAGGACTTCTACATCAGTTCTTCGAATCTCAGAGACAACTGATTGCGGAAGTCAGGAATCTCCGCCAACCCACGGCCCCGCCTCCGTTCCCAGCATTCAACGACGACGTCGAAGAATGGGAGACCTACGAGAAGCGCATAAAACAACACTTCGCAATTCATCACATATCCAAAGAAGAAGACCAGCGTGCATATTTCCTTTCCTGGAACCAATCAATGATGTATGTCTTGCTCACCAAACTTCAGCCACAAGACCGCGACACCCTCACCTTCACGCCCATCTGTACGACACTGAATGCATACTACAGACGCCGGTACCATTTCGTCGCGGCCCGCGTCGAATTCTATCAATGCCGGAAGAAGCCCGATCAGACGTATCGCCAGTGGGCGGCCGAACTCCAAGGCCTTAGCAGAAAATGTAAGTTTCAAACTCGTTGTTCCCACGAATCCTACGCCGACGACATGGTGCGTGATCACATCATACAGGCTGCACCAGATGCCGCACTCCGGCATGACGCCCTCAAGTTAGAGGACCCATCCCTGGAGCAGGTCATCGAACTTGCCTACAAATTCGAAATATCTACGGCCGCAGATCGCCGCCTGGAGTCCTGGGCGGATGTGGCCGCAATCCGAACCGACGTAGAGGACACACAGGACGTCGCCGCCATCCAGAGCTCCCAGTCGCGCTCCTCCCGACATCACAACCGGGGATCGCTTCCTCAGAAGGACATCGAACCGGCCCGTTCCGGCAGGGGCACCAAGTCTCGGCAGCAGCAGCGGATCCCGCAGCGCCGACGCCGCAGCCCGCTCCGCCTACCCTCCTGCCCCGCCTGTTATTCAGCACATGAGAGGGAAAATTGTCCGGATCGTTGGGCTGAATGCTCACGTTGCGGCAAGGAAGGACACCTGGCGTCCGTCTGCCGCACCAACACCACCAATGCCAATCCCGGCTCTCGCCGCCCAGGGTCTTACCAAGACAGGTTGAGCGGCGCACCTATGGATATCAATCAGGTAGACACTTCCACAGCATCCAAACTTTTTATTGACGTTACGGTCAATGGCAAGCCCCTGCGCCTACAAGTCGACACAGGAGCAGCAGTCTCATTGCTTAATTATACTACTTATGTGCAAATTGGCTCGCCCCCCCTCTCGCCGGCCCCCAAGCGCCTCCTGACATACAACAAACAGGAAATAGCACTCCTGGGACAATTCACAGCAAACGTCATGTATAAGTCTGTACATCGTTCAGTCCCCTTTTTAGTAGTTAACAGTTCTCTCACAGCAGACTTATTTGGACTGGACGCTTTCCGCTTATTCGGATTTTCAATTGAGGATAACATACACCTCGTATCTCAGCATGTTCCTTTTCCTGAAGTGGACGCCCTTTGCACCGAGTTTCAGGACCTGTTCTCACCAGGCGTCGGCTGTGCAAAGGACTTCGAAGCATCACTCCAACTCCGGCCGGACGTACGGCCTCGATACTTCCGGGCACGCCAGGTACCCGTAGCGCTTCAACAACCACTTCAGGAAGAACTTCAACGTCTCCAAGACGAAGGGATCCTCCAGCCGGTGCGGTTCAGCCCCTGGGCCACGCCGTTGGTCATAGTTCAGAAGCCAGGACGCCGCTTACGTCTCTGTGGTGACTTTAAGACCACCGTCAACCCGCATCTGCTGGTAGACGACTATCCACTTCCGAGACCGGACGACCTCTTCCGTAAACTAGCAGGAGGTACCTACTTTACAAAAATTGACCTGGCAGAAGCATACCTTCAAATCCCTTTGGATATCCAGTCCCGACAATACACAGTCATCAACACTCCCTCTGGCCTCTTCCAACTCAACCGGCTCATGTTCGGCTTGGCCAGTGCTCCAGCGATTTTTCAACGGTATCTCGAACAACTTCTCCAGGATATTCCGGGATGCATCAACTATCTCGACGACATAGTCGTCACGGGACCCTCCGCTGCCGAACACATGACCAACCTCCGCCTACTCTTCCTCCGCCTCCGTGCAGCAGGATTGAAATGCAACCTTTCCAAGTGTCAATTTTTTCAACAATCCATTTCCTACCTGGGTCACATCATCGCTCAGGAAGGCATTTCCCCAGCATTTTCCTATGTGGACGCTATTTCCAACTTACCTCGGCCTCAGGATCTACATCAGTTGAAATCTTTTTTAGGCAAGATTTCATACTACAGAAAATTTATACCCTCAGCAGCACAAGTGGCAGCACCCCTGTACCACCTCTGTCGCAAGAATGTCCCGTTCCGTTGGACCCCAGCTTGCGAGACCGCATTCCACACCCTTAAACAGCAGCTCAAGTCCGCAGCATGCCTCATGCCATACACTCCAAACCTCCCCTTGATACTTGCCACAGATGCATCCGATTACGGTGTGGGGGCAGTTCTGTCTCATAAATTACCAGATGGCACGGAACGCCCCGTAGCTTACATCTCCAAAGCCCTATCGGCTGCTCAGCTTAAATATTCTCAAATCGAGAAAGAGGCGCTAGCTATTGTTTTTGCCTGCTCCAAATTCTATTCCCTTTTATATGGGATTTCTTTTCATCTCATTACCGACCACAAGCCACTCCTATCACTATTTGATCCGTCCACACGTCTGCCTACCAAAACATCCCACCGCATCCAGCGTTGGGCACTATTCCTGTCCCAGTTCAGATATACCATGCATTTCCGTACCACCTCCAGGCATGCCAATGCAGACGCCTTATCCAGACTACCGCAGGGACCAGACCTTGCCTTCGACAAGTCGGAACTTCTGGTGTTCCAGATCGACGATGACATACAAGAAGCACTGAAGACATTTCCAGTCACGGCCTCAAAAGTCGCGGCAGCCACAGGGGAGGACCCCCTCCTCCGTGTCATCCGACACCACATCCAACACGGGTGGCAAACACGTTCCCCTCCACGCCATCATCAAGACCTCAAGTTCTACTACTCCATCCGCCACCAGCTCTCAGTAGTAGAGGGAGTGCTCCTCCGCACAGAACCAAATTCCACCCCGAGGGTCGTCGTTCCGAGATCCCTACAACCGACAATCCTCCAAACTCTCCACCAAGGACACTGGGGAATTGCCCGCACCAAATCCCTTGCCAGACGCCATGTATTCTGGATCGGCCTTACCACGGATGTCACGGAAGATGGTGCGGCGCTGTACCATCTGTGCCCAACAACTGCCCCGCCCCCCTCAAAAGTTCCTTTCCTGGCCGGCACCGTCCGGACCCTGGGAACGCATTCACCTCGACTTCGCTGGCCCATTCCTAGGCCACCAGTGGCTCCTAGTGACGGATGCCTTTTCCCACTTCCCATATGTCGTCCGTTGCTCCACAATCACCACAGAGGTCACCATTTCAGCCCTCACGAAGATCTTTTCCATCGAAGGATTACCATACGCTATCGTCACAGATAACGGACCGCAATTTCGAAGTCGGGAATTCCTATCCTTCTGTACCGCCAACAATATCCAACACCTCCTCACCCCGCCCTTCCACCCCCAATCTAACGGGGAGGCGGAACGGCTAGTCAGAACATTCAAAACCCAAATGACCAAATACACCACAAGTCACAAACTCGAAGAGGCATTGACACTCTTCATTCAGTTCCTATCGAACCACTCCAGTGGGGGCCAAAAGCCCGGCGGAATTGCTGCATGGCCGCCAACCTCGCACTCTCCTCCATCTCCTCTTACCCCCGCCCAAAGTACAGGTACCTTCGGGCCCATTCCGTTTCACCCCGGGCTCCCTAGTCTGGGCCCGCGGGTTTGGCTCCCGGGCCGGTTGGCTTCCGGGGGTCATCCAGCGGCCCCGGGGCCGCCAACTGTTCGACGTCAGCCTGGATGGCCGGATAGTGCGACGCCATCGAAACCAACTACGTCTCCGCTACCCCACGGCACCGTCCTCTTCCACCACGGCCACGGCCATCCACTTCTTCCTCTCCTTCCCTGCCACCTCCACCACTCCTGCCGTCTAACCGTTGCTCAGGGACAGTTACAGCGCCACCACCGACGCCACAACCTGTCGGTCGCTCCGACACCCTTCAGCCGCAGCCTCTCGACCACCTGCGGGGACCATCTTCAGCGCCCCCCGTACAGCCCCCGGCCATCGACGCCGACGAACCGATGCCGTTAGCTCCACAAGTACCTCCACCACAACCTGCACCACGACGCAGGTCGGCACGCATCGCCAGGGGAACAGCTCCGTACTCCCCCGGAGGTAGCCTTCATAGTCTGCTCCAGGGCGCCGCGGCAGACGACCTCGCAGACGTCGCAGACATCGCTTCCCCCCCCCCCCGGGAGGGAGGTATGTTCAGTCTGCCAGTAAAGGCCCCTGCCAGGCAGACCTCACACACAACGCGCCTGCACGCCGGGATACATATACGACTCCAAACAGGCGCAAAGGCATCAAAACAAACCAGGAAAACAAATAGAATCATCTAGAGGCTAAGTGGGACTATTTCTTACAGAGGTCGCCGTACTACCACACAACGGAATTCCTGCGCCAGGCCGCCTATATAAGCGTAGCCGGCCGCTCCACCGCCAGTTCCGGCCTGACCGCGGAACCAGCTTCAACTACAGAAGACCACCGGAAGTTCGCGAGAAGTAGAAGCCGTCTCTCTCTACCCCGGATCAGGACCAGGCTAAATTTCTCGACGGTCATCCGCTAACTGTACCACATTTGTTATTGTTACCAGTTGTTTTGTGTACATAGAAATAAACCTCAAGGAACCATTAAGTGTAGTTCACTTCAGTTATGATGAGGTTTCAACCCATGTAATGAAACAATGTAACACCAGCATTAGTAGAGTTATTAGTCACATTTGTAATAGTTCTTTTGAAGAAAGTATCTTCCCTGACTCACTCAAGAAGTCAATAATCAAACCGCTTTATAAAAAGGGTGATACCTCAAAGATTGAGAATTACAGACCAATATCACTTCTACCAGCATTTTCAAAAATCTTTGAAAAACCAATGTACAGAAGGGTGTATGCACATCTACAAAAGAATGATCTACTCAGTAAAGTACAATTTGGTTTTAGACAAGGCGTTTCAACAGATTCAGCAATTTTTGCTTTTGTAAACAACATACTGGAATCAATGCATAAAAAACTAAATTCCCTAGGTATATTCTGTGATCTTGCTAAGGCTTTTGACTGTGTTGATCATGATATTCTACTAGGTAAATTAGATCACTATGGAGTTAGTGGTAAGCCAGGACTTTTGTTTAAATCATACCTGGAAAATAGAAAGCTATGTGTATCACTGAAAGATGCTAATAATGTTATAAACTCAGAATGGGGTATAGTTAAATGTAGTGTGCCTCAGGGTTCAATTCTTGGCCCTCTGCTGTTCTTAATCTATATAAATGATCTTCCACATATACTAGGTGAACACATAGTGCTCTTTGCAGATGATACTAGCATATCGTTGAAAGATCCATCAGCACAAAACCTCGAAAACATAGCAAATGATGCCATAAAGAAAATTAATAGGTGGTTTAATGCCAACAAACTAATACTTAATGTAGAAAAGACACAGTTACTTCAGTTTGTTACAAAAATAAAACAAAGGACAGCTACAGGGCGTTCGCCGGGAAACGCAACCCACTGTTAGCGCTACAAGGAAGAAACTGCTCGCGGCGAGCGAGCGGTCAGCTCCCGGCATTGTTCGACCGTCGGCCGCGGACTATTTCATAATAATTACGCTTCATAAACTTCATAAACTTGTATGTGCTAAGCATTTAAATGTGACGTAATTCATTAGCTTACCTCATAAAAGATACTGGAAGTGTTGACACTCTTGTGTAATGCACATTTCACATCTTCTGAACATATTTCGAGACACACGCTGCCCTAACTGACTTAATGATTTTTTGGGTGACTGTTCTAGTCGAAAAGCGATATCGTCAATTTTCTCCTATGTGAGAATACGGTTGACCGACAGTCTCTTTTTGTTAAAAAAATGAACCCGTTTCTCTTACTTTTTTAACCAGACGCAGAATTGTTGATTTAGCTGGCAGTATAGCGCCAGGAAATTCGCGACGAAATTTACTGCGACACTTTTTAAACGACTTCTTCTTCACGTATGTATCGTAGAGAAATATTCTTTGTTGCAAACTGTAACGTACCATAATTTTACTCACACTTAAACACGGTACAGATTAGTAAGAGTATGAAGCCCCAAACCAGCCAAACCGCAAAGAAACGTTTATTCACAACACTGATTAATAAGAGACTGAAGTCACAAACTAGCTACAATGCAAAGAAACCGTTCTTAACAATGTAAGGGTCCCATTTACTGCGTCACTGTACTTTTGGGGCAGCGACGGTGTTAAACAGTGCGGTGATTCACGGTGCCGTTTGGCGGGAACTGCTGGCTCGACTGACCGAGCAAGTTGCCGACGGCAACAGACTGGGAGGGTAGCGTTTTCCGGCGAACGCCCTGTATAATGTGATATCAGAAGGGAAAACAATCAATGAAAGCAGTTTCACAAGATTCCTGGGTGTATATATAGATAACAAATTGAACTGGAAACAACATATTCAACAACTTCTTAAAAAACTGAATTCTGCAACATTCTCACTGAGGGTAATATCTAGAATAGCTAATATAGAAACCAGAAAGTTAGTATATTTTGCATATTTTCATTCCCTGCTCACTTATGGCATCTCATTTTGGGGAAACTCGTCACAAGCACAAAGGGTATTTAAGTTACAAAAGCGTGCTATAAGAACTATTTGTGGAGCAAACCCATGGACGTCGTGCAGAAATCTGTTTAAAAACCTGGGTGTTCTAACCATGCCAGCACAGTATGTATACTCTGTATTATCATTTGTAGTGGAAAATCCTGAATACTTCAATCTTAATGCTGACATACATAGCCATAATACTAGGAATAAATATAATATTCACAAGGATTACAAATCACTGTCAATTGTACAGAGAGGGTTAACATTTACTGGAGCTTCCTTATTCAATGTCTTACCAACAGAAATTAAATGTTACCTACAAAAACCCAACTACTTTAAGTCCAAACTGAAAGAGTTTCTGCTTCAGAACCCATTTTACTCTGTGAAAGAATTTTCTTCTTGGAATTTGGTAACTAAGAATGACTGATATAATAGTATATATGGTGTATGGAAGGGGAAGGTGACAAAGTTGTCCACAATTACTAAAATGATATATGGTTTTTCTTTCTGTTGAAACTTTTGACAATTTAAGTAATTATTGTGTTTACAAAATTCCACTCATATATAATAACTAACATGGGATAGCATGCATTCAAAAACTGCTGTGAAAAATTATCATACTAACAGGTTGTTAAGTAATTGACTGCTTATGAGTTGTTGGTAATATAACTGATATTGTTAATAAGTGTGTGTACTGTTCCACATAAATAGCAACTAACATGATATAATATGTAGTCGCAAATTACAGTGAAACTAATCATGGTTACTGGTTGTAAGAAAATAACTGATTATTAGATGCTGGTAACAAGTGTATACACTGTTCCACATAATAAGTATTAATTAACTCGGGATTGTATTTGTAGATAACAGGAGATATTGGTTATACTAATGGGTTGTAGCTAACTTGTTGTCAATATATAATAACATTATCAATTATATAGTAATATTGACATTACAAATAAGTGTATGTACTGTTCCACATCCCCGAGATTATTCTCACATGGGATCAAAGTGAACATATCTATCTATCTATCTATGAAACACGCCCTGCACCAGATGAATATTTTCACCAAAGATTATTCAAATTTGTTGATCGATTTTTATGTAACTCAACGAGTCAAATCGAAATTGAAGAATCGAATGGTTTGATATTTCGCTTTTTTTCTCGAGAAGTACTGTTTTAACATTGAGATGATTAAATTGATATGAGGCCTGGACCAAAAAACATTTCAACAAAGCCACAGGGAAGTACGCGCTGGAAATGCACAAGGAGTGATTTGTTACTAGTGTTTGTGGTTAGGTTGAAACGAGGCCTAGCCTGGAAGAAAAGTGTCGCCAAAGCCACAGGAAATAACATGTGTAACCAATTTTTGACAGTTAATATATATCTAGAGAAATAAGCGAGATTTCGAAAAAGTTTATTCTTCAATTTTTATTTTTCTCGTGCTGTCAGCAATTTAACCTAAACACAACCTTATGATGGTGCTGCCATTTTCTGCGAGGTGTAAAATCAGAAGACGATTTAAATAATTCGTGGAAATTAACCCTGTAAATTATAGTTAATGCTAATTGTCTTATCATTCTGACTTACTAAAAAGGTAAACAATTAATAATTCAAATATCTATCACCAGTGGCGGATCCAGTACTTTGGTTTGGGGGGGGGGGGGGCTAGGATTTGGCTTGAGGGAGGGGGTGCCGACAGAAAACATCATTCCAGATGGTGACCTCGGTGCTTTTGGGTGGAGGCTTCAGCCCCCCCCCCCCCCCCCGGGATCCGCCACTGTCTATCACTTACTTACCTTGTAGCTTTCCACTCCTCAAATCTCAGCGGCCCGTTAAAATTAGATTTTTGATGCGAAATATCTTGTCACCATGAAAGCATGAATTTTCGGAAGATTGTCCGACT
>JARYHS010001711.1:0-50152 GCA_031002005.1 Vandiemenella viatica | reverse complement strand
TCGGCATTACAGTTGCTGAAATGACTAATTGATATAAAAAATTACCACTAAAGATATAGGCCTACCCTATTTTTATGAAAGAACATATTGATATTGGTGCTATTCTGTTACAAACAATTTACAACACTGCATATGCTCAAATATTTGGACCCATTTTTATCGCAAATGTACCAATTTTGTGCATTCAACTTTGACTCATATTAATTAGATGTTAAATTCATAATACTTAACAGTTCAGTTTGTGTTGTTTTTTGCTGACCTCAGAAAATATTTGAAAGTAGATTGATGTCGGAAGTTTGTGGCATCTGTGCCTCCACAACACCCTGCTATTGTGTTGGGAACAGTTTATAACACGTTTCCATCAGTTCTTAATGGAATCACGGCAGATTATGAATGCAAGGAGCTAAAACTCTTATTTCTTTTGCGATTTTTCTAGAAAGATAAATGATGAAGCCTTTTAGCTTAGAGATTTATGCCTCGACGATATCGAGGGCATTAGAGGTGCAAAAGGACTATAGCAAGGAACGGAAAGGAATTTGGTCATTGCCTTTTGAAGAAAGCATCCCGGCATTTGCAAGGAATGATTTGGAGAAACCATTGAGCACCTAAACCAGTAAGTCTGGATAGGAATTCGAACCTGCATCCTCATGAACGCTCCATGAATCCGCTTATGCGTTTTATGATCCGCAACCAGATAAAAAATTATATAAACATCAGAGAAAAATGAAAGTTCATCTGAATACACCGCCATGGTCAGCTCCGCATCTGGAAAAGGCGGTTGGGTGGGGTAAACTGGGTCACTTTCCCCGTACGGCAAATTCAGGGGCCGGTAAAATCAAGTTTGAAGAGGCGGCAAATAGTAAATTTATATAGAAATCTAGTCAAATTCGTAAATCCTTCATTGGCCAGTTTTCTTTTAAGATCTGTAAAGAATTTGCAAACATTTCACAAGAAAATTAATATTTATCTAAAGACTATAGTTTTAAAATTTCTTACCCTCATGGGAGTTTTCCTAGAATCTTTGGAAGAGTTGTAAGTTTTCTGGTATAATTTCTACGTTGCAGTTGAAGACTCGCATATCACGCGTTAGCTTATTCACAAACTATTTTAGACAATGCGGCATAGCAAAAAGATGTCTGCGAAAAAAACATTCACAATATCTGCTTTATAATATTTTTAGGACGGATTCTTGGTTCCGAGGGGTCACTGCGGACGGTCACTGGGTCCACCCTCGGCCAGCGGGCCCTGGGTAAATTTGAGCCGTTTACCCCCCCCCCTCCCCCCTAACGCCGGTTCTGGTTGAAACTAAGAAAAAGGTGATTCATAAATTAGTAAAAACAACAATGCGCATTATATAAAGCCACTGAATCTAACAAGTCTGGATGGTTTCCCAATATCATAAATACTTTTTGAGGCCTCGAACAAAAATGTCACAGTAAAAATCTCCTAACGAGGTAAATTAAAAATTTGTGCTCGGTGGGTGTGCGTGCTGGACGCGAAGCACCACTTGCCGGAGATTTAACTGCCATCATAAGTTAGTACTAAGTACCTTCCAAACTGAGCACATGAAAAAGGTAAAATTTAATGTATTCATTAAATTTGGCGATCTCTACATAATGGAATTTTAAGGCTAATAGAACAATGCATTCTGCCTACAAATTCTTTATCTGTTTGAACGAAGAAAAAATTGATTCCTGAAAAAGTTAAACATCTGTGCTCAGTTCGAAACAAAACTGAAACGTTTTAGTTTAGGGTTGCCATTGGATAATATGGAAACTCGCCAAACTTGGATATTTTTTATGATTTGGGAATGAAAAATGTATATGTAACTACTAACCTGTTTCTAGGACAGTGGGATGTACCGTGGAATTATGACTACGGAGTGTCGTAGTCAGCTAAAAGTCACAAACTTCCAATCGAAGGACAGGAACAAAGCAAAGTTTAAAACGTTAGTTAAATGTCTTAATCTGCACCTATAATAAGAACCTGTGGCGAATAAAGATATTAGTATAGAAAGCGATTTCACGTTTGGGGTAGAGATCATGGAGGAAGGAAATATATGGAGGAGAAGTGACGTTAAATCGGTGAAGCAGACTCTAAAGTCTCGCGCATGCACAGTGGCGGCAGTGGCGATATTGCGCTTCCAAACAAATGCGATGTTTACATGCTGTTAGACGCTGTGATTATTTCATTTTTTAATGTGTATAAGTGTTTTATAATGCCATCTTGTGTTTCATATGGTTGCACAAATAGGCAAGAGAGGAAAGAACCTGGAATATCATTTCATAAGTAAGTTGAATTCTAATTATCGTTATTGAAGTGGGCGGTAGGAATTGCAAACTTCACTGCCTGTCTACAAATATTAAGTCATAACTCTCAATGGGATGACTTCGTTCTCAAATTTTTGTTGGTGTTGTGTAGGAAATCAGCATACCTTGCTATTTTGCACATAATAGACTAGCATTACTTTTTAACGAGTGTTGAAAATGGGATTTAAAGAGGTGTGTTTTACATCGCGATTCAGTGAATTTAGCGTTGCGCTTTCTTTCGTCACGTTGCAGTTTATGTTGACAGTGTATGATGAAATTAAATGTGTTAAATTATGCTATGAAATCTAGGAATCTTGATGAAGCAAACGATGTTGTTGCCGCAAATACAGTTTGCGATTCAAATACGCGTGTGTGGGTATGTCTACATAGTTTGATTCTGCAATTTAATAGAGACTGTGGTTAGGTCTAAATGCAGTCTGTACCAGAATGGTTTTGTTGTTCCATAAGGGACAAAGAATTTATCTATTACTGTTAGTAATTTCATGAGAACCAAGTTAGTGACAAAACGTGTATCGCGATGGAAACTACTTCCACTTCCAGCTATTCAAGCTCACGATGTATGGTAACAAAATAACTATTTTTATTCTGGTTTAGGCCTCATTTCAACCTAACCACAAGTGGTAGTAAAAACAACTGAAATATCCATTCTGCATGTCCATAATGTAATTCATTGTGGCGTTGACAGAATTAATTTTTAGTCCAGGCCTCATATGAACCCAATCCCAGTATATCCCGAAAAGTAAGCAAGATATCGAAACAAAATTTGTTTATTTTTTATCTGTCTCGTCTTTCTAAATAAGAATCCGTCATCCAATTTGACTTTGACCTATATTTTCTTCTGAATTTCAACCAAAAACATTTCACGTTTGAGACAAAATATCTCGAAACCTAAGCAATGATATGAAAAATTTTATTTTTCATTTTTTATTTGTCTCATGTAGTTACATAATAATCCACCACCAGATTGCGGCGTCACGTTTATCCTAGAGTCCCCTTGAGGTTTTTGTACATATCCCCCGTGTCTGTATGGGTTCGGTCTAGCTCCCCCTCCTCCTCCGTCTGGCGTCACTTCAATGCGTGGTGAAGGTCTCTTGC
This sequence comes from Vandiemenella viatica, assembly GCA_031002005.1. Lineage (NCBI taxonomy): Eukaryota > Metazoa > Arthropoda > Insecta > Orthoptera > Morabidae > Vandiemenella > Vandiemenella viatica. The sequence continues at coordinate 46,727 of JARYHS010001711.1, read as the reverse complement.
GTCGTCTCCATATATTTCCTTCCTCCGTGGTAGAGATGGGTAAATTTACGGAAATTCGCCAATCTTAGACTTTTCTTATAATTTGGGGAAAAATCTATATCTGCATACAAATTTTCAGCTATCTATGACTACGGAAGTTCCTTAGAGTTTTGGTTATGATGATCGACAAAATAGGTGAAATTTGTATTTCAACAACGACCAAATTAATGACAGGTTCGAAAAAATATTCAAAGTTTTTACTAAGCATGTTGATATCTACATATAAAGAATTAAAACATGTAGCGCCAGTCAGACCGACGATATTAATGTGCAAAAGTGGCCACAATATCTTAAAAAATAAAGGGTAGGCAGTACCGTTAGTGACTCGACTGACTTTCACTGACCTGTCTGTTTTGAGTACATATTAATATTCTATTCAAGACTGTAATTCAAGTCTTCGTTTGTTACATCTGTCAGTGATGTTATTGTTTCAGAGGTGTGCTGGTTTTACTGGAATCGTTGTATTTAACATGCTGTTCCAGTCTGACTGAAGATGTTACTCGTATTAGTATGTGGCGATTTGTTGTATTAGGTTGTGTGTTGTGGCTTAATGTGGGCTGTAAGTTGGCGCGCAACTATATTTAAATATTTGATATTGTTTGAATAAGTATTTAGAAGGGTGATTACAGGTTGTGTGGATTGCGAAACTCGTTGCTTATGGCGCTGTTAGGTTATAACGCTTCCTGAACCAAATGATATCTGACACTGATATCCGTCAGACATATTGTAAGTTCCGCCAATAAGGTCGTAATATCGGCACTGTGGCCCTGTTAGACGAAGTTACGTTTCTGGGTACTATGACTGCAAATACAGGAATCTCGTACAGTGAACTGAATTATTTTTTAATGATTGGGAACTAATGAGGGATATAAACTATTCATTTTGATAAATGAAAAATTTCAATGTGGTTTTTCAAACATAACTAGCCCACTGAGTCGAGTTGACGCAAGAATTAGAGGCATAAACCTTTCGCCAGTATGTGGGTCAGTGTCTGTAAATTTAAAACTTTTGCCTGATATCAGTGACAGTAGAGGGTAAAAAATTTTTTTATGGCTTTACGCCTCGTCAACATCGAGGTCATTATATTCGGTAAGGAATATAGGCAAGTACCAGGTAGGAATAGGGTAATGGCCTTTTGGAAACCATCGCAACCTTTAGCAGGAATGATTTGGGAAAACCAAGTAAAACCGAAATCTGGAAGGCCGGAAGGGGATTTGAACCCATGTCCTCCCAAATACGAGACCAGAGCATTACCACTAATCCACCACGTTCGCTGGGGATGAAGATAGCGTATTGCAGGGGTCAGTATGGGAGCATGGAAGTTCTCCAGAAGAAAAAAAACATACTACAGAAGCAGAAAGCGATCGACAAACTGAGATAAACAGCAATACCTGATAGAGAGAGGAAAAATACAATCACTTATCAAATTCACCATGCGGAGTACATAAATCAAAACGAAACATACTCACAATTTTTTTTCCGATGGAACGAAAGTAAAAATTAATTCTGTGAAGCTGGAAAGTGTATGCTGTGCAGACGTACCTTTACTGCGCGTGATTATTAGGATAGGCATAAATGGATTCAATAACAAAAGAAAAGACTAAATGTTTTTACTGCTTTTAAATTAGGAATGAAAGATTTATTAGATGAAACATGCTAGTCATAACATAATTTCCACTAGTTTTATCAGGAAGCAGTGATCAGCAATAAGCACATCAAGTGCGAGTGAAACACTAAAGCCTTTGCTTCTCTGACAATGAGGAATTTGTAATTCATTTCAGAATTCATGTTGCAACCACAGATTGGTGATAATCACGTTAGTGTTAAAACGTGTAAATATGTATTGCATTCTAAACCTGCATCATAAATACACTGTAGAATTTTCGGTGATAACAATATCATGACAAAAAAAAGGATAAAATTACTCGCGATTTATCTTTTCCTCTCTTGCCTACGGATTCAGACTGTCACAAAGTGTCATAAAATCTGCAATTAATCACACTAAACAATGAAACACAGCTGAAACTTAACTAACAGTGCCATATAATATAGCAAGGTAAAGTTCTCCATTTCATCTCAGCGTGACGCAGCTCCGACTAACTATCGTCACAGATCGCAGATGGAGCTACCGACTTCTGTGTACCACGGAAGTGTTTTTGAACAATTTTTTCCTAACGACAGACATCTGTCGTCATGACTCCTCACACTCACCTCATACGTTTCGACACAACAGCGCTTGTGTACCACAAATTTTTTTGCTCAGTATCTCACGCCAGGTAAGTGTTTTTTTTATTACTGTTATTACCATTATCCAGTTGCAAAGTATACCTTAATCAACAAATACACTCTAGGAGGGGTTTTCAAATTTGTAGCATAATATACATTTTTTTTTTATCATGAAGTCAGTTTGAAACAATTTACACAGTTACCTTCAACACAGCTGCGCCATACTTCCGTCATGTTACGGACGTATTTTCTGGAAACAAAATTCTTCATGTTGTCTGTATTTTCTGGCCCCCCAGAGTGCGGTTTTTTTCCCATTGTGTTTCAAAGCTATGCTCTATATCTTAGGAGCTAACGTCTGACATCATTTCCCCAGTATATTACCTGAATTATGGTAATATATCGCTTTCTTTTGTGAAAATATTTTCATAGTAATGTGTTGTCCCACAACTGGAAGCACTTCTACATTGATCAAATCGGTCTGAGAAGTAACACTGCACACTGGCTGCTGATTGCTCACCAGCACAAACCAGCGGTATTAAGTACACCACATCATACCTTATATTCCAATGGTACTCGTATAATGCTAGGTTATGGAAAATACAAAAATAATCACAATTCTCTTTACTGCAAGATATTTGTAAGATGTGTATGTGTTGTGGATGAAAGAAAGTGAATCCAGGTTCCGGACCATTCATGGTACTCACCCTGAATTGTGCATCACACCTACCGTAATGTCCAAATACTACACACTAAAAGTTTCATCCAGCGCTGGGATTGGAACTGCACTATTTTCATCTTTAAAATTAATTTGAAGCCTGGCGCGACTGGGAGGGACAGGCGGTAACAACACTAGGCTGGGAGAGGGTGTGCGTGCAGGACGGAGCAGCGGCAGGATACAAACTGTTATCAAAGAAGTTACAAACAAATTATTTTAAAAATTTCAAACTTTTCGCTGTATAAACCAGGAGGATAGACAAAAATAAAACCTGATAAAGGTCCCAGGTTGGAGCCGAAACATGTCAACAAAAAAACATCTGCGCATTATCGTTGCATAGCCATAGGATTTTTTAGACTATAAAATAAGGGAATTAATATACGACGGTGAATCAAATGAAAACCTTAAATTTGTTATAAAAAAAAATCGAAATTTCGCGCCGTTATCCTGTAAGTTGATAAGCGTGCTACAAGCAGCTAGCAGAATGGGCTGTAGGTGGCAGTATAGTGCAGATGCACAAATACCGTCGCAGTAACAGTATAAAGATGGCTGCCCCACTTGAGACTTGCACCAGGGAAGAACAGCGTTCTGTTATTCAGTTTTTGAGTAGTGAAGGTGTGAAACCTATTGAAATTCATCGAAGAATGAAGGTTCAGTACGGCGATGAATGTTTGTCACAGCAGCAAGTCTACGAATGCAGTAGGAATTTCGCAAATAATGTGACTTCAGTGGAAGGTGCTCCTCGTCCAGGTCAGGCACAATGTGTTGTGACTCCACAGAACATTGCAGCAGTTGAAGCCATAGTGATGGAAAACCGCCGAGTGACACTGAATGACATTGCAGCATGTTTAAAGAGGAAAGAAGTTCCGTTTTGATGAAGAGGTACGCCACGCGGTGCGAAAATGAGTGGTTGCGCAGACTACCAAAAAAATTTTCTTCTAAAGGAATTTATGCACTTTGTAAGCGCTTGAGGACTTGCATTGAGCGTAGGGGAGATTATGTTGAAAAGTGATCCAGCTTTTTACCACTTCTGCACAATAAATAATATTTAAAAAATATTTAATATTTTAATTTTACTCACCCTCGCACATTTATAAAAATCCTAACAATTTCAACAATAACGGCGGTTATGGTTGGAACCAAATGTGGAAGTGTGTTCTAGCAAACAATTGCCAGATCGCTCAACAATGTACTAACCTCTCTTGAACAGTGAATACTTTTGGCGAAGAAACATCATCATCTCTGCCAGTAAAATAAACAGTGTACCGTGAATCAAGTGTATCCACAAACCAGACGGACAGGTAAAGAGCAGACCTGAAGAAGGCCCCAGATTTGAGCCCAAACGTAGGCAATAACAGCAGCTCAAACCCCGAAAAAAGACAAGTAAGTGCATTAAAAAAAAAAAAAAACAGTAACTGTTGTAGCTGGGATAATGCTGGTTTCTGTTTTCCTTTCCTGCATGATGTCCGTATAAGACAGTGTAGGTCCAAAGGGCTACTGTGCCACCGTACATGACGAAGACAACATCAGTAAATTAACAAGTATAAAACTTCGATAACGAAAACTGTTTCTTATTTGTATCTACAAACCAAAATAAGCCTGCTTGGACAGCTGTTGGGCGTTGTTGGTACCAACTCATGTCGTTACTGTAAAATATCGTTTTGACAGCTGATGTGGTAATGAGTAGATTATATAGTGAAGGAGCTGTGTTGGAGTCACTGGAAGCCCATTGAGGCCGAATGGAAAACGGAAATTGAATTAGCAGCAGTATGTAACACTACTCCAGTACACGATACGGGAGTGGTTTGGATTTCACTTGTAGAAACGGAGCCAGGGACTGAAATAAATCATCACGAAAGTGAAACAATTTAAACTAAAAATTCAATTTATACAAAATTAGATCATTATGGAAATTACTACCAGAGGGTATCCGCCATCGCTATCAACGATAATAATCACCTACGAAACCCAGAGATCATGATGTATTGCTTCACATTTCTCTCAAACTCAAGGAGAATCTCCATTTTCGATCTGCAGATATGTAATTTATGTTATGATTTTAATTTTATGGTATCAGATAACCTATATTCAAAAGTAAAGAGTAACAGTAAACTGTTTAGCGAATAGACTCTCCCTATTGGTGCTCCCTTAAATAGTTCGTGAACAAACCGTTAGGCTGTTCGTTCAGATCAAGACTGCTGTAAGAAAAGGAAGAGAACATTTCTAAGAATTAAACATACTAAAAACACCCCTACAAAAAAAAATATCTGAAGAAGCTATCAATGAAAATGAACAAAAATTCGTCTCGCAGTTTGCGGTTAGTTATTTTTGAGTTTACACGCACTGCGCAAATATTCTATTTCCACTCCTCAGATTATTCACCTTTAGCGTCATAAAATATCCTAAATTTGATATATTGTAATTTTGCTGATTTAATCCATTATAAATTTTCAGTTATCCAATATAAAAGCTGTTTTATCTTTGGGCAAGGGTTAGATCGTTTTCCCTTATGGCTTAATGCTTCGTCAACGTCCAGGTCATTAGATGCAGGAAAGCGCCGGGGCAAGGAACGGGAATGAATACGGCCATAGTCTTTTGAAGGAAACATCAAAATATTAGCTAAGAATAATTTGAGGAAACCATGTAAAACTGAAATCTGGTTGGCTGCACAAGGGTTTGAACCCACGTCCTCCTGAATGCTCCTCCAAAACGCTCGGTAAAAAATTATGCCATTTCAGCAACGTCTATGAAAGTGCTATTTTGGGTTTAACAATCATTTTTCACTGTCTATCATAATACAAATAATTCAACGCATATTCTATTGATAATTAAATCCATTGAATCTGTAATGAAGAAGCTACAGAGCGCAACAGCTCACGGATAGCGGCACTTTAAACAGCCGCAGTCTAAAAACCAGGACGCTGTTTGTAAGATCGAGAAAATTATTCAATTACGTCGGATATCGTATTTAGTGTTTGAGGAGGCAGTCTAATGAGACTTAATGCTTATTGAGAATTGGTGCATAAATTTTCGCCTTTAGTCATCGCCAGTTGTAAGTTCGCTTTACAGTAGGGATCAGACCACTGGATGCCTGTTCAGATTACGCGTAGCGTGGGATGGTGTAGCCACTTTTCATGTCAGAGTTATAAGCCCAGGAAACTTCCAGTGCAGACGCTAGACTTCCTCCAGTACGTCCATAAGCTAGTACTAGGAGAAATACAGTGTGACGTCAAGCGGTTCCATTATTCCCATTGGAAGGAGCTTTCATGACGCGACGAGCTCGCTGGCGAGAAGACGCTTCGAAGTTTCTATTGTAGACGCGTCACTGTCCTTCGTTACCTGACCCAACACCCGAGCAGTAATCATGTAATCGTCTATTGCAGGTAAGGCGCGCGATGCCTTCAGCTTTGTCTCCAGCTCAGTTAATTTGCCTCAAAAATCTTTTGTCTTAAATATTTTCAAAATACTCGTTTTTTCTTCCAAAGTAGTTTGCTTTAAGTCACTTAGACTTTGCCATTTGGTTAATGTTACTTTCCTGAACTAGAGTTGTATTTGCTTCGTTGTGTGGCCTCCAACTTTAAAATTTAGTCTTCGTTGTTATATAAGTGACTGCTTAACTTGTCCGTTTTTTTTTTTAGAAATAATATGTGTTAGAGCATAGGAAGTGATACCTCCAAAGTATGGTCAGTTATTATGCAGCTGAGTAGTATGATTCATGTTATTAATGCAAAACAATACCATTTTTATCTTCGTCCTAACGGAATATAATATTCAAACTAATTTACATTTATCAATTACTTTATTAAATAAATTCACCTAGTTTAAAAAAAATAAACCATTGTAAATTATTGAAATGTTTGACAAGTTGTTTATGCGATAAATATCTGAACACGGTTTTTCGCAAATTCTGTCTTCTATTCTTTCGTATTTTTCACATTTTTATTTTCTCTAACTTGAGTTGAAATGTACCAAACTGAATTACATAACAGGAAATGCACAAAATTATATATTGGATTTTGATTATGAGACTGCATATCCAGCACAATATCTGTATGCGATTAGTATCTGTAGACCATGTGAATTTTAGACGGCCCAAGACGAATGCAACAATTCATTAAAACGAGTCATACCCGAGCACGGAATCGTAACAACAACCACTACTTCGAGAGGCCTGCTCGCCAGTCCCTACACTGCCGACGTAGGTGAGACACATTCTTCAGCTTTGTAGATCCATTATTATTTATATTATTATTTTTTGGTCACTAAAATAATAAGAGCACAACTTCTCGCCGATTACTCATACAGACGTGACGCTCTTCTCGTATATTGAAGTACACTGTAGCAGCCGGGATAATTGAGACTGGGGCTCATTTTTCCGGCGCGCGGCGTTGTGTTTCGGTGGTTAGAAGGCGTTGTGGACTAGTGGAGACTAAAGTGCCGTGTCTGTACCGTGAGTTACACATGTCGTTTAACAGCCGGCAACGAGAAAAAACTGTGCGACATCTACATCCAATTGTCACTTCAGGAGATTAACAATAAATTCGCGTTTAGCATCGTCTCTCTTTAATTCATTACAAACATTATGACTCATTAAAATTAATACTTTGTTATGCTCAGATTCATCTTTCGTGATGTGTAAAATAATTTCACAGCTGCGTCGAACTTTTCAATTCATTTTGCTCCTCACTGTTAAATGCCATTTAAAATGTAGACATGCAATTGTAGGACCACAACTTCACAAAAAAAGTAGTTTTTCTTTTTTTACTATGTTTTAGTTATATTCAAATTCTCTTTGTTGCATAACCGTTTCTCTTTCGTATTACAATACTTTTTCCGAATTAACTCCATCAAACAATTTTGAAAATTTTGTCCAGATGTGAGTAAAATTGTTAATACAATCATGTTTCACACACATAATTCTTTCGACTGTATTAGGTTACAATGTAGTGGACATATTTTAATTCTTTTAGATTTCTTGTATTTAATTTCACCAAGTCTTAGCCCAGTGGCGTATGTTCGGAAAACGCTGGTTTGACCGAACAAAACAGCCAGCCGTCAGCTCAGCAATATAAGCCAGCGCGTGGCTGAAATAGCACACGCAGCTTAAGTTCACCTTGGTCACTTGTATCTGATCTACGATAGCGGCAAGCACTGCATCGGATCCTCTATCGATCGATCGCCGCTAGTATCTGCCAATTCTCGTTCGACTATCTGTTTTAGAATATTTTCTATTGCAGAAAACTAGCCTTTTAGCCTTTGTCACATTACTTCGCGTGGAGTCAGCAGATCTATTTTACTTAAGTATGTGGCAATAAACACGGACTATAGAGGCTTTAGTATTTTATTCGGCTAGAGCATAAGAAACCCGTATGATTCTTCGATCCCATGCATCCTAAAGTTTAGGTGTCAGATAACAGAAGAACAATCGCAGTATCGCAGAGGAAGAACTGCTTCGCAAGTCTTAGAAAAAACCAGTTTAATCAAGTACAGAATACCCACTACAGCCATCCGATAAAAATATTTATTACACACACTACTTCCACCACTGTGAAACACTGGTTTGAGAGCGTTCTTCTCTGCAATATATTTCGCGTCCTGCGTCAGACGCTGTCACTTCTAAGTTTGGCACAAACAGTTGGTAGCGTAGAGCTCGTCAAATTTCTTGCATCATTAAGAAGCTAACAATCTTCTCTTATTTTCTTGGGCATTATCTTCGTAACGCTTCTGTGAGGTAATAAACTATCCAAACGTTATTCGAAAAGAAATTGATGCCAATATCACAAATTTTGTTGACCAGATCACAGGTAGAAGAGTGTTTCTAATACACTGATTTAGCATAGTTTCTGGTCGTCTGGTTACAGTTCTGATTGTTGCAGTGAGTACAGTACTTGAGGACGACGACACAGCACGCATTCGGAAGCTCATCTTTGCACAACATCAACCAGCAGTGAGCGCGTGTAGATTACACATCAAAGCTGGTACGTTTCCAAAGGTATTTCTAAATTAGTTTCCTCCCAGTGGTAACAGAATGATATTTCGACGTACAGGAGGGAGTCAAACACAAAGAAAATAAATCTTATTAGCACAAAATATTGTATTTCGCAATGTGAGGCACGGGGCCCAGACAGCTTGTAGAAAACGTTCAAGTCATTAATAATCGCGACAATTACCTCACAATAAAAGTAAAGTCATTGGAAAACAATAAATTCTCTCTGTCTGTAACGGTTTAGGGTGAAACAGAAATTTACCTGACAACGACAGTCAATTGAAATCAATTATAATTGGAAAACTGTTACTTAAAATAGTACCTCAATTATGCAAACAAAATTAAATTTTAATCATGTTTTGAGTCATTAGGTAACAGGTAAACAAAAGAATTAATTACATTTAACAAGTTAATTTATCGTAAGGTTTCAGCAAAGACGCATTTTCCAAAATTTGCCACAGGACGGTGTGTTGGTCCCACTGGTTTTTACTGTTAATAAAATTATCCTGTTTTTGCTTTATAGATAAAAGAAGATGGTATCAATGCGAAACAGTACAGTGCCATTATAAAGAGGAACCGTGGCTTGATACCCAGTTAGATATCTCAATTCGGAATGAAGATAAAGTCCAAAACGGCGAATCTTAATTGTTTTATAGGTAATAAAATGAATACCTTGTGTGTTTTGTCACTTTTGAGGAAATCCTTTACGGAATATTCCTTCTGACTGTATATTCAGTTATTCAGGACAAATTATGCACTCGGATGGTAAGGCGTTCAATATCCTGCATCTATTAAAAACGAGAATTATGTACTGCATGAGGGAAGTAAAAAATGATTTATAAATAACTGGACAGGTGCTGCTTGAAAGTATTGGAATAGAAATTAGTCCCCTTTATGTATTTCTAACACTGGCAGTTGTAACTGTATGCTTAATTAACCATGCAAAAGAATCCCTAATTGATATGATGAAAGATTTTGGTTCGATGTAATGGAAGATTGTATATGATGGACTAGTGTAGCGAGCAGTTAGGAGGAATGCATTGGTTATTAGGTTAGGACGGCTATTTGGTTTAACTGAACTTTGATACTTGCAGTTTTCCATCACCTGTTTGCGCATTTCCTATTGTTATTATTTTTACATTGCGGTAAATAATTTAAGATTATACTCCCCCATCAATCCATTCTATGAGATATTACATTTTATTTTGAAATTCTTTCAGCGTTTTTGATAAGTTGTTCATCATTTTCCTTGCTAATTTGTTGCAGTCCCTGTGCTCCTTCTCTCCAAATGAAAATTTTTCCTTTCCCTTTTGTCTGACACCGAGTGCCAGCTTCTGGTTATAGCTTCCCTCGTGTTTTCCAGTGAATCCGCATCCTGCAGCTTTATCTTATCAGTAACTGACTGGTTACTGCCGTAATTTCCACAAAAAAATCTAGGAGCCCTTCTTTGCGGCTCCTCCAACTCGTGTATTTGATACCCAAAATGTGGGTCGCATACATACACTACATCACCATATTCAGGCACTGGTCTGACCAAACTTTTTCACCAGTTCCCTTATTTCTCTTGTACATCCCCTCATCGCCCTTCCAGGAAGTGAAGGTATTTGATACCTTTACTTTCAACCTGCCCTATGCGCTCTTCCCAGTTGAATTTGTTATCAAACGTTATGTGTAAATATTTATACTTCAGGTCTTCAAGAAAAATTATTTCCCTTATTTTTAATCATAAACAACTATTCCTTTTTCTGTATGTATATATGAAAAACTGACTCTTCTTGGCTTTTATATTCATTTCTTTCATAATACATATGTAAGAGACAGAAATAGTACGTAGAAGGGAAAAGATTGTCATCAATTAGCATTTAAGTTTAGACATAATTGAATAAGACAGTCATATGCCTGACAGAATGTTTGGTATTTAAATGAGCCACGAAAGGAGGAATAAAAACTTTAGCTAAGAAAATAAAAATTAATTTACAAACTGGCGTAACTCAAAATATACGCAGTGATGTTACCTCATGGAAATAAGCTCCATCGCGATTAACAAAAATAGCTATGTTTGTACTAACATGAGAAGAGAAGGGAGAAAAAAATAGTACATACACATCTAGAAGTAATGGTTATCATTGACTTTGGAACTGTAGTAGATTTACGGATATTTTCATGCAACCGATAACATACCTATTTTTAAAGAATAACTGGGAAAATCATATTTAAAGATGGAATAAGCGGTAACTTTAGAGAATTTATTTCGAGATATGCTATTTGAATTAACATAAAGAATGGCTTTGCAACGTTTTCTCTCTTACATGCAATATCTCTGTAATAAACCATTAACTGTCATCTCTGTGTCTTGAACGCTGTGGGCAAGGGTTGCACATATCTAATGAGGGAGTTGGACCACTAAGTTTCAGCGAGCTAGTAGTTCAGAGGACAAACTCTTGGAGCGCTAGCGTCGGCAATAGAACGCCAAGAAGTTATACTTTCTACCGACAGGTGGTAGTACGTTCTTTCCGTTATTGTTAACTCTGATTTTGTGTCTATATATCTCTGCCATATATTGTCGTTCATTGATACATTATTTTTATTGTTGCATATCAATTGGTCATTTCGTTTTGTCTCAGTTTTTTCTCGTTTCTACTCATATTGGTTTTTATTGCTAGTTGTGCTGGAAGTGGAAGAATTTCTTCGCCGTTATTACACTGATTACAAGTAAGTAGAACTTGTATGAGAAATTTATTATTCCTATTATTAAACATTAGTTTCTTCATCAGTCCGTGAATAAAATATGTATATAATTTTTTTTAGAATGGTGTGCTGTCAAGCATGTGGTCTTTCTTCCAATAATCCCTGGTGCACAGCTGAGGGAGTATTTTTCACAGATTTTTCTGTGAAAAAAACAAGAAGTTTCTGACATGTGGAAGAAGTTACTGATAATTGCTGGGGATGTGAGCAAGAAGTTTCTTTGTTCCCTACACTTCGAAAGGATTTGTTATATGAACCCTAAAAGTAATCATTTGATGCCGTACGCCATCCCATCGAAAGGTAAATGAAGTAGTATGTTTGTGTATTGCCTTCGTTTAGCGAATCTTCAATTTACTCGAGAATGCGATACCGATGTGATTGAAATACAACGTCGGATATAAAATTGCCAACGTCAAAGGCGATAATGGTGTAATTCTTTACATTTATCGAAGTTTGTTATTGTTTCGGTGCTTAAAATAATGAGTATTTCTCTTCCAACTTGGTAACTATTGGTCAGAGGAAATGCATTATCAATTTTCAGTACTGAAGGTATACTATTCTCGAGTATTTACGAAATAGTTTTCCGCATCTGTTGAATATTTCTTTTTTCACTTTGTGAATATATGTTTTTCTCATTCGTTTGTTAATTGAAATTGCGATTCATAACATAATTTGTGTGTGCAGAAGAACTCCCTGCAGAGAGTTGATGAAGGGGTTATAACATTGGTGTCCAAATATATGCCCATAATGTCATTGTAAGCCGCTACCTATACTGTATTCAAAACAGTTGGTAAACTGCACAATTGTAGCACTAGACATTCAGATGGATTATAAGTCTGTCAATTGGTCAAAAGAGGAGGTCATATATTGAAGGATACATATCTTTTACCAGTTTCCAACACATTTCGAATGTCTGTCAGCGGATAAGAATAAATTTTAGAGGATAATTTAAAGAAATATTTTTTAACAACTGCATGGAAGGATTCCTTTTGATGGTTCTACCAATACTTTGTATTTTGTGGTGTATATATCTATTTTGATATGTTATGATATTGCTGTAAATCATGTCATTTCCACATCTCAAAGATATCTGAATATAAATGTCAAGAAACTGTCGGAAGTATTTAGCATTTATCTTTATTCCATGCTTATCCTCCATACTAAATATCATATTATTTTGGTAATTGCTCGCAAGATGTTATATGTATATCAACAATAGAATCATTCATTAGAATAATGAACAGTAATGAATCCAATCCAATACCCATCTGTTCCTTCATCTCCATTGATATTGCATTTTAAGAATTACTCTGCCAGCAAGATACATCTGGGACTAAGACAATTGTCATGACCTAATTCACAACCGTGACTAACTCTGTAAAATGCCATAGAAACAGCCAGTAGAGCATGAACTCTTCCCCCCCCCTCCAACTCCCCTATTCATTATATTGTACATAACTTATTATTTATAACACTTTCTATCTTCTGGGCCAATTTGGTTGCCATGTTAGTTTATACAGAAACTATAGAGTTTTGATGACATGTATTTCTAATTTAATAGTGATGATGCACATGTCCCAATAACAATTTATGTACACACCCACTTTCGCATGTAAATAGGAACTCGGCACTTTTGTTGAGATATTACTTTTAACTGTCATGTTTAACCTTACATATGATGACATGGATAGTTTGTATCATCTGTTACTAAACTGTAATCTTCAGTCTTTTACTGAAAGTAACATGGCCTTTTCTAAAAAATGCAATATTACTTTAACTAGTGAGGCTTTTTGATAATAAAAATGACATTAATTTATGGCATATAAGATATTTGCTATGTCAGTGTATTAGTTACGTACACATTTCAGTTTATTATTTATTTAATAGTTCTAATAAAGGAAATATTTCCAGTACAGTTTTGATGCAAATTTATTTATTTATTTTTGTAGATTTTCTTCCAAGGAAGGACGCCAGATATACTAATGAGCAGCTGGAGTTGCCAGAGGGAGTAGGTCAAGTAGAGGTCACCTCTAAATACCCTGTACAATTTGGTTTAATTCTAGATGGGGATACCTCTGCCTCGCGACTGTTACCGTGACGTCATCGTGACGTCGCGTTCACGTACAGTCGTAAAAACATATATCGTGACCTCGCTACGCTCGGTCACAATAATTTAAAGATGTACTATATCAACATAAACTTATATCCCGAAGGTGGATCAGATGCAGGCGGCCGCTGGTAAGCGGCCGCAGATGTCCGATAACTCAATCAGATGTCCAATGTTTCCGGTGAAGCTTGCATTTCATCATCATCCGGCAGTGAACCCGCGAAGATTAGGAATATTGGTTGTGTTATCGGACATCTGCGGCCGCTTACCAGCGGCCACCTGCATCTGATCCACCTTCGGGATATCAGTTTATGTTGATATTGTACAGCTTTAAATTATTGTGACCTCGCTACGCTCGGTAGAATTAAACCTACAATTCTTCAGGGATGTTGTAAATCATATTTATAATGTAATGACTATCTGTATATAATGTATCGTATCTAAACATGCTGTATAATTCTGTTTTTATTTCTGTTATTATTGCGATTGTCATTTGTTTCATTTTCAACTGAGGTAATAAAAATTCAAAACAAACAAATTATTTCTTTTTGTTATTTCAATTTCCCTCCATTATTTTTTCAATATCCCTGCTGTTTGGTATGAGAAACTAAGCAAATACTAAAATAATAAGTAAAAAAAATAAAAAAATAAGTAGATAAAAGTAAAATAAAATGTAATATAAAGCATACATAGCAATATATAAAACGCCATAAGCAGTGTGGTAGGGAGCAGAGTCATAAGTATTTCAAAATTGCCGCGTTTTGGTGACGACACAGTGTGTTTGAGACGACGAAACCTTGGAGCGCTAGCGTCGCGGCTGGAGTTTACCTCGCCAAAGATTATAACGGACGTGAACAGTCTCTATTATATTGTCTCTGGCTGTGGGTTTACAGTACAGTAATTTGTATTGAATACCACTCTTTGAAGACGTCAAGAGGTGCTGAATCAACTAATAAATACTGTTCATATTGAAGAAGAGGTAAGTTCATGTCTTCTATGTGTTGATGGCGTTGTACTGTAAATACATTGCCGATTACTGTTCCCCAATAAATGGACGTTACTTTCACTCCCAAAAGTTTCTTGTTACTGTTGTGGCTGATGCTTTTAGCATGCTTAAAACAGTTATTCTGTTTTTAAGTACATCCATGTAGAAAAACTAAGAATTTTTAGCCATTAAAAGCAACGTTTATTTTTATGTGGCATATCTTGTAGACAGAAATTGATCACAGTAATGCCGTTTACGTAAAATTTGATGTAACCATCATTTCTCGCAAACTGCTTTGTGTGTATTTCTTAATGGTTATCTCATAGCAGTTTGTTTCAAATCTACTTACGTCTCCGATTTGTTACTGTCTGTAGGCATAATCTTGCTCTCCCCAGTTAGCTAAAGTAAAAAGTGAAGCTATAAATATGTTAGATATTCGTTGGTTAAGAGAACTACGCTAACTGATAAATACTAATATAATCTCGAGAAAAGTTTTAAAAAAAATGAACCTCGGGGGACTGCACTAATTTGGTAACCTTTGATAAACTGGTAATAACCTTTTGAACTTTACATCAGTCGCTGCGTCACCACGTTCTCTTGACGTTTTTCGTTCATACTTTGCGGGAAAGTTGCCAGGAATTTAATTAAAAATGCCGAAATATGAAGGGCTGAGTAACTGCGAAATGGTATCAGCACTGCACAAATAACATGAAAATTATCGGTACAGGGATCATTTCAACCTTAACAGTTTCGTTGTGTCTTAGAAATCTTTGTTATGTTGAAATACGAAGTGGACCAAGTGAAAAAAAATTGCGAAATTTTCGCTATGCGGTATCCATACGGAAATGCCGTATTTGTTTACAATGGAAGCAAATAATTATCTCTGGTTGCTTGCATGGAGGAAAGAAATATATGGAGACGACGCAAGAGACCTTCACCACGCATTGAAGTGACGCCGGGCGGAGGAGGAGTGGGGGGGGGGGGGGGGCTAGGCCGCTTCCATACAGACACAGGGAATATGTACAAAAACCTCAAGGGGACTCTAGGATAAACGTGACGCCACAATCTGGTCATGGATTGTTATGTAACTCGATGAGACAAATAAAAAATCAAGAATAAAATTTTTTGATATCCTGCTTAGTTTTCGAGATATTCTGTCTCAAATATGAAATGTTTTTGGATGAAATTCAAAAGAAAAAAATTCCTTCCTCCATGGTTGCTCGTTGCTATGTATAATGGCGGGCGTCACCATATTATAACTCAGATAAATATTGTATAGTTGTCAATTTTGTGCGACTTTTTACAACGGAGCAGAGCTAAAAATGCAAGAAAACATTACAACAAAGGATTAAATCAACATTTTAAGAGACTGTCGCTAATTTCTCAACGTTTCCATCAAGTAATGGCTGTTCGTCAGTGTCATATTTCGGCATTTTTAATTAAATTCCTGGCAAATTTTCCGCATAGTATAAATGCAAAACGTGAAGAGAATATGTTGACGAAGCGTCTGATGTAAAGTTTAAGAGGTTAGTACCAGTTTCTCGAAGGTTACCAAAGTAGTGCTGTCTCCAAACCTAGTTTTCGTTCAAGATATAAGCTGCACACAATGTTTCCAGATCATTTAGTCTGATAGCTCAGGGGTTAAGACTTTCAAAAGTTTCCTGCTCTGGATCCGGGTTAAATCCCAGTGAGTTCAGGCATTTCTGAGAGATTTTTTTGGTAATATGAACTATCCCACAATGTTCTGTTCAGATGCCACTTTAAACTGTAGGTCGTAGAGGAAAGGAACTGGCCGTTCTATCTCTGACAAAATGGATTAATAGACTATGCCTCTTTCAGGAGGATCTTTCTACCCTTCAGTTGTGGTCTAAATCAGTTAGTATCCTCTTATTGCCTATAGTAAGCGCCAGCACAAGTTTCCTACTGAATTATTTAAATCTGTGGCATTAGGAGGAGGCATGTTACTGAGTGAGATATATGTCTATCTTAGCAAAATGTTGGAGTAACACTTGCCTCCACAACCATAGCTTCGATGATGGCATGAAACTAGCTTCATTTATTTATGTTCTTACCAATAATGTGAAAGAAGATGATATGATTTTTTGCACTCCTATTTAGCAAACGATGGTATTTGACATTGTCGTTGCCATTGAGTATCAGGTTACATGGCAAAGACAGAGCTCTATATTCACTATCATGATGTTGCTGCCAGATTGGAGATGTTGCCATTTGAACGACTCTTGTTTACTGCCCAAGAAGACTTTTTTTGTGCAGTTCCAAATGCTTATTTGATAGCGGTGCGAACATGCCTTGTGAGCCATTTCAGGATGTGTTCCCTATCTGTATTTTGAATGTGTTCACTATTATCTTGTCTTTTGTCGCACCAGTTGAGTTAGGTGCATTTGATTGAGCATCTGCCAGTACAAGTTCCCCACGAAAGGTCACATTTTACTGTTTGACTCCCTCTGTTTCCCATTGTGTACTGTTAATTGTATTAATTACCAAACTCTAACAGCAAAAACTGAGTAAAGCTATTGCTGTGTAATTCGTGTATTGTAATGTGGGTATCACATTATAACTCTAGTAAACTAGTTATTAGACGGATAAGTTGTTTCCATAACCTGAATTTTATTTGTAGTCTTAGTATGTGTACTGAAAATTAAACACATAATCTAATGGACAAAAGTGGAATCCTTATAAACAAAACAATTAAAAAACTAGTTGGAGATCAACTGTAGCTTACTAAAAATTGAACATTGTCAATTTTACCAAAACTATACCCCTTCCCACAGTTCAGTGGCCCACGCAGTTGACTCCTGTATGCATTAGACACTGACTAACAAACAACTGTAACTAGCAGTTGTTGTCATATTTCTGATATGACATATTACAAGCATAAGGTAAGATGCTCTGAAGAGATAATATGAAATAATTTTCCTTCTGATCATAGAATTTTTAATGCTTTTATATTTTTTATATTACATACTTGCTATATTATAGTACCTCTGTAATTGTTTATCTGTGACTTGCAATAAAATAATTGTAACTTTTTTCTCCTCTTTTGTCGCAGGTCACATGTTGAGCTTTCCAAAAAAAGTTTCTATGTCATGAACAATATGATGTTACCTTGGTGAATAATTTATGTTAGAATTACAATACAAGTATATCTAACTTGAGCAGCAGTAGCATCATGTTGGTGCCCAGGCCATCACAGTATACATGTTCCATCTGTCTTCAGTATTTCCCCACACGGGTCTTGCTAATCAGCCATGTGTTTAATCATTTTCTTAGCGTGAATAGACCACTACACATTTGCCAATACTGCGGTAAGATTTGTTCAAATCCATCAAATTTGGGAGACTACAATTTTCAGAAGAGCTAAGAAACAATATTTGAAGAGACATCATTCATTCAACTTGCTTGTGTATTCTGTCACTTTTTTATCTTGGAGCTCCTTAACAAAACATGTGTTCACCCACCTGTCAGCTATTTCACCACCATTACATATTTGTACCTATTGCTCTGAAGTATGTCAAGATGCGACAAAACTTCAGTTTCATAAATTGACCAGTAGAACTTCAAAGAAAGGTAAGATGAGGCACTTATTTCTAATATTGATGCTGCAGTTTTAACGTTTGATTTTAACTATATCCTGTAATCAGATGTTTTACATTAAAACTTGGATTATTTCAGCTTAATTACCATGAGTTTAAACAATGAGGTTGATAATGGTAACATAAGTGCAATTTTCTGAGTGGTTTGATGTCATTGGATAAATTTTCGTCATAATACTTTGAATTATAGAGCAATTACCTAGATAAATAATTTTTTTTTTTTTTTTTTAAATATATGTCCTTGCTAAGCCAGAACTTTACACCTTTACTTCGAAAGCATTTGTGGTACAAGTGTCTAACTTTAGCATAGAAATTATGATTTGTGTTGGAACTTTCTTATATGATTTTCTATTTTTTAACAAGTGAAAGTATTTTCTCCTTCTTGTGCCATATCCTTAGATAAGTTTGGCAATCTTCCCTGAATAGTTCTGCATGTGTCTGTTGCTCTTAATAAGCGGCAGTATCGTAGCTCTGAACCACAGGAGAGGCTTTCTGATTAGCGATCTCTTTTTCGTCCTTTTCCTGTGTATTTCGTTCCACGATAAGCTGTGCAAGTCTTTTATTGTCATTTCAAAATAATAGTCATATCTCATTGCTACCCTGTTGTTTTTTTATGGTCATGATTTCTTTCTTTTTCGCAGGATGGTGAAGGACCTTTTCACTCATTACATGATCTGCTTATCGCAATTTTTAAATGTAAAGCCACATTTGGTAATCCTCTACCCGATTAATCAATGAGGCTTCAGTGTCTAGGCTTCAGCTCTCTCCCGCATTACCGATTTCACATTACATTTCACAATTATCTAGCAAATGCTAGCTGGAAGCTATTACTTAATGTTTCCTTAGCTAATTGATCATCACTTCATCTGCAGCACTCCCATTTTTGTTCAACTGACATCCAACATATTTTGTCACTCTTTTAATTTTGTTCCCATGCAAGATTTTTACCACGTTGGTTTTGAAGGTTGATGCCGAGTTTACATTTTTGCTGTATTATTTGTTTCTGGTTTGAAACTGAAGCTCTTCTGATCACAGTGTCGAATGATTAGTGAATGTTGTCTCGCTGTTTACTGTTTGCCTTTATAGGTATTTTGAAAAATGGCTCCAGAATACCAGTTGAAGAGTGTAGGAAGCACTATACATCCCTATCTGACATCTGTTAGTATGTTGGTTTATGCAAGTGGTTGGCAACTATCATCTGTGCATTATATATATATATATATATATTTACACCTTGTTGGCATTGAGGTGATTCAGGGCATTTGCCTGGAGTGATCTGGGGAAACCATGGAAAACCGAAATCTGGATGCCCGGACGGAAATTCAAACCGGTGTCCTTCCAAATGCGAGGCCAGATTGTTTACTGGACACCCACCACACTCAGTCTGTGGTAATGTATTTTACTAGGCTTTCTTATAATGTTAATGTCTTTACTATCCAGAACTATATATCTCAATCAACCAAGGCCTTTTCATAGATTAATATAACGGTATTTAATTAAGGACATATTTGATTAAAGATCAAGCCATTTCCAAAATAAAATCTGGATGCGATATAATTGTTATTAACTTTAATTATTACTTTAATTTTTTAATTACTTCTATACAACATGTAATTTGAAATAACTTTCACTGAAAATCTAGTTGATAAATTTTATCGTTATATCACTCTTTTAAGGAAAAAATAGGCAGCTTACTGTTTAGCAATGTAATATCTATAGAAAATTAACTCGTATTTCATATTTGCATTGTTATGTTATTTGTTGCATTTGATAATTAAAATATCTCTCTACTTAACCACATGTATTACACTATACATAACTTTTATGATTATCCTTGACCAAATAAAATCTTTATTTCAAGTTTCTTTATGAAGCAAAAAGTATTTGGTTGCTAATATTAATTTCATTTGTGTCACTAATGTTTTATACAGGCAGCATTTCAATTCATCAGAGCCTTTAAGTTTATAACTTTTGTGAATTTTATGTTGATGATAGTTTTTTAATGTCTGCTTTAGAAGATGTTGAATCATTTTTCAATATTTTATCTGTAATGTAGTTCTTAGTTTTAAGTATAAATTACACGTTTGGTCAGTTAGTTTGGTTTTTATTTTACAAATATTAAGCTGATTAGTTTTATGACCAGTACAGTTTGTTAATTACAGTCACAATGCAGGATCACTTATAACAAGTTAAAATAATGTATGTGTAATAGTTGATAAAAACTGAAATTAAACCTAAGAGTTATGTGTTAAGGAGCTCTTTAATATAATAAGTTTTCATCACATAATAACATGGAAATTTTATTATTTCTGGAGGCTATTCTAATTGCAAAAATGAGCAATTATACTTACGAGAAACAACTTTCTACAACTGAATTTCAAACCAACTACACTGTGGAGGAACCATTCACTACTGACGGATGTAGTAATAGTTTTAAAAATTAAAAAAAAGCTATATGAGAAGTATTCCAGATAAACTGTCAACTGTGTGCAAACTACATTAGTGTATGCAGTCCTATGGTATTAAAAATAATCAGAAAGCTTATATCCCATTCTGTAGTGAATTTTGTAAAAAATTTCTTTCAACATCTGGGTATCTTAAAAATCTATCATATTCTTGTAAGATTTGTGGAAAATCTTTAACAATTTATTCTAATCTTAGACAGCATGAGGAGATACGGGTATGTAAAAACTTGTATGCACTCTGAGCCTGTTGAAAAGTATCAGTTAATACATTCAGGTAAACACTCATCTCCAAGTGATGTTTGTGGAAAACAATTTACACAGTCTGGCAGTCATCAGCATATTCACTTCGGTGAATGCTAATTTTCCTGCGATATTTGTGAGAAATCATTTACAGATTCGTTAAATCTTAAACGCCATAGCGAATTCACTTGGGCGAACACCCATTTTGTTGCGATCTTTGCCTAAAATCATTTACACAGTCCTGAGCTCTTAAACGTCATCAGCGGGTTCATTTGGGCGAACGCCCATTTTTTTGTGATATTTGTGAGAAATCATTTATGGAGTCTGGGAGTCTTAAACATCATCAGTGTATTCACTCGGGTGAACGCCCTTTTTCTTGCAATATTTGACTTAAATCGTTTACACATTCTGGGCATCTTAGACGTCATAATCGGATTCATTTGGATGAACGCCCATTTCCTGGCGTTATTTGTGAGAAATCATTTACAGAGTGTAGGCATCTTAAACGTCATCAGCAGATTCATATACGGGAACGCCAATTTTCTGGCGATATTTGTATAAAATCATTTACGGATTCTTGGAATCACCGGATTCACTTGGGTGAACACCCATTTCTTGCAATATTTCTGAGAAATCATTTACAGAGTCTGGGGAACTTAAACCTCATCTACGGGTTCATTTATAAAACTCCCATTTTTAGCGATATTTGTGAGAAATTGTTTTCAGAGTCTGGGAATCTCAAACTTCATTTAACTGGGAGAAACCCATTTTCTTGCGATATTTGGAAGAAATCATTTCCAATTCTATAAATCTTAAATGTCATCGCCGGATTAATTTGGATGTATGCCTATATTCCTGCGATGTTTGTGTAAATATATTTATACAGTCTAAAGTTCTTGAAAGTCTTAATATGTTTATACAGTCTAAAGTTCTTGAAAGTCTTAAGCCAATTTATTGTGTTTAAATACCAGTCTTTTGTGATGTTTACAAATAAAGATTGTCTGAGCTTATGATCTTAGAAATCATGGGTCACTTTATTCAAATAAATGTCCATTTTCTTTTACAGAGTCTGGTTTCTTAATATAATATTTGTATTCATTCGACATATTTTTATTTGACTGGTAAATTTTATGGAAGGCATCATCTACCTGGGGAATCTAAAGAGCTTGAGATTTCATTAAGTTAAACGTTCTTTTTGAAGATTTCGTGAAAAACTTTTACTGGTTCAGTTGATCCTAAGTAGCGTCATTTAATTCATTCCAGAAGCTTACGTTTTTTATATAATTTATGGAAAATCTTATAATTATTGGTTACCTAAAATGGATTAATAAAAGATTTAGATAAACTCTAGTCTTCTCGAAAGTTCTATTAGAACTTTGAACACCACTGTATAATTATGCTGCTTATTCATATTTAAATGTGAGAATTGTGGATGATTTAATGGTAATCAACTATTCTATCCGATATATACGCCTTTACCACTTATTTTTGCTGTAAAGACTACAAAATCATTTTAGAGTAAGAATGAACTAACAGAAACTTGAAAAATTGTTTTGTCTTACTAAGTTCTTCTTCGAGCTTTATGGTAAAGAATTTGGAAGCCCATGTCTTTAATGGGATCAGAAATATGCTCCATTTTTTATATTTCTTTTGTCATGTTATTACCTTTTAACCTCTGTTTAAATAGATGTAATCATTCAAGTTAAAATTGTCTGATATGCTACTTTTCTTGATAGAATAATTTAGCGCTCTTATTTAGTTTCAATTGATTTCCAGTATTATCTGTTGTCATAAGTGATATTGTAGTTGTAAATATGTCCAGTATTACGTTAAGTGAGATTTTTTTTAGAGTTGTAAGTTTTTGGGTTCAGAGTAGAACAATTGCGTTAGTTATATATTATTTAATTGCAATTGATTTATATAATGATTCTTATAGTATTTGTGTAAATGTTGTATGACCTATATACAAAATGTATGTGAGTTTCTTGGGGTAACAATATAATTAATGTTTAGTTAATATTTTGTCAGAGACCTTTTTATTCTGAATAATTCTAGGTTAGATTTGATTGTAAGATGATGTTTAGCAGGATCTGTAATGTTGAAGTAATCAATGTCAGAGCAGTTTTTATATGTATTTGTATATTTTGATAATAAATTGAAGCATTGTAACTGTACTTACACCTCACAGTATTGGTTTATTTCTTGTTTTTATTTCAATTTTTTTATAAAATTATTTTACTATTGATATAATTTCAAACATGTTAAATTTTATTCAAGAAAATATTGGAATCAATTGCAATATGAGCATCTCAGTTTGTCTTTTGTACTGTGTTTATTGTAGGCCTATAACATAGTGTTAATTGTTGTGCACTGATTGATTGTTAAATGATGTTTTTCGCTTTTTTCTACAAGTTTTTGACACAATCATAATAAATGATATCATAACCTGTCAGTAAAAAAAATTGTAGTAGTAACATAATCAGCACCACACTGCAATTATCTTACCTCTTAGAATATCCTGCTGTTCATCTTATAAGCTGATAGGTCATCCTTATATTTTTCATTAATACAGAGATTTCTTTGAAGAAACAGTGATATAGTTTGTATTTGTCAGCAATAATTCATTCATTTTGAAGTCTTCGGTTTGTTGTGAGAGTATTCTGCAAGACTTTCAGATAAATATTATAACACATTGTGATAAATATTTAGTCTTTACTGACATTATAAGCATAAACTATACTTCATATTGAAAGGATTACTGAATTTTTCTTTGCCATACTACATAAATCTGCGGCAGAATTTGTTTATGCAAGTTAATCCTTGTTTATGAAGGAATATAAACTTTATATTTTAGTATAGTTATCCCATTTTTAAGCAGCCAATTTCAAATAAATATTTGCTTTACCGGTCTGTGTGAAACTGTCTTCTTTATATCCTCAGTAACTTCTTCTCCAGCCTTATCTATAATTGTCACAACATCCTCTCTTCCCCTCAGTTTCCTGATATAGGCATTTAGATTTCTAGATACATCAGTCAGAGGTCTCCGTACACCAATAACATTTTTATAAACTCATCCATAACCGGTTTGTATGACATTATTAATTCCTGGGTTTGTTGTTTCAGTAATTCCTTACTACCTTGCTGTTTCATAACTCGTTCTTGTACCACCAACCTCTTTAATCTACTCATCCACCCAGTAGGTTCTGTACTTTTTTCTGTTTTGGAATAAACATTTCATGGCCCTTTTTATTATTTTCTTGAGCTCTTCCCGCTTCATCTCCACTGTACTTATACCATTCATCCATATAATAAAAATTAACCCTGAAATATCTTTTCAGTTCCAAAATTTTTGCCTTTTTATAATTATATCTATTTCTCCCTTCAAATCTGGCCACTAGTTTACTGAATCTCCTTATACCCATCAGAATTGCTTTGTAATCACTTATTCCTTCGGTTAATTCATATTCGATAAGGTTATTAGGAAGATATCAAAACAAGTTTCATCCCATTGTTTTCTGCTCAGCCACCTTTGTAAAACCTCCTTCCATTACTGAGGTATTTGCCAATCTTTGTTCCTTTGTGTTATTAATTTTATTTCCTACCCAGTTGACACTTGGTAAGTTCAAATCGCCACCAATAATGACCATTATATGCTCACTTCTTAACTCTGAATATGAATTTGGTTTTTCATCAAAAACATCATCTTTATAATTTATTCTTCCTCTGTAGTATACAGCAAACACCCTGATTTTTTCTATTCATCCAGAAGTCTATCCCAAGCAACTCATGGTAATCACCTCTGTACACCAGTGAACTGTAGTAGTCTTTGCTAACTAGTATGAATACCTCTCCCCCAGTTGCTTCTCTATATCTATGATTTCCTGATGTTTACAGAGTATATAACTCACTGTTGAGTACTCCTTCTTTTAACCAGGCCTCTACTCCTGTAACTACTTGAGGTTTATGTATAGCTATTAGGTTTGCAAACTCCATTCCTTTGTTCATAACACTTTTACAGTTTACAAGTAACACTTATCACTGGCTTTGTGATATTTCTAGGAATAACAGTTGCCATCCCTGATTTGTCCCATCCGTTGTTGTTTTAATAGCTTCTTCTATTTCTTTATTATTATTGATTTTTGAAACAATGGATCTACACTCAGTATCCATTTGATTATCTATTTTTATCCCCTCACCATCAGCCCCTAAACTAAAAAAGGCACACTCCTGATCCCATCAACACTGGAAATGGACTTCCTTACAGACTTAGCTAACAACTCAGAAATTATTCCCTTGCCACCCATATTTAAGTGTAGTACATGCGTAGTTAAACCCCACCTTCTAATAGCCTCCACAGGCACAACCCCCATGACAGAACTAATGCTGATCCCAAGCAGCTCCCCCGTTTCCACATTTACCTGCCTCACAGCGTGGTTCAATTGTGGCTAGTCATGGCGACCTAGGGCTTGCATGAGCCCCACCCTAGTGTGTTGTGCCTCCTTCAACACTTTCTTAAGGTCACTCTCTATACTATGATTAATATTTCTATAAATACTATTCCCCACACCTCCCACTATCACTACCCTGTTCTCCTTGGTGGAATCCCTACAATGTGAATCTAAATCCTCTATTACCTAATCTGAAGTTGCACTAGGTTTCGAAAAACCTGAGACCTGGTGACCTGTGCCCAGCTGATCTTGCAAAACAGGGCCTACACCTCTTCCATGACTACTACCTAGCAGCAGAACCCTTTATTCCTATTATTCTCTTGCACACCACTATTCCTAAATGTCTGCAGCACTTTATCGACTCATACATAAAAATGAGGCTCCTCCCTTCCTGAAAGGTCAAACCTATTTTCACAACAATTTCTGGAATGTCTGGCTTCTTCAACCTGTTTACCATTTTCCCCCTACAGCCTGTTATCAGCTTTATCACCCTGTTCTCCATTTCCACCATCACCACCTTCTGGCACTATAGGCTCAGCCTCTATAGGCAAGGCTTCCACAGGCTTAGCTACCATAGGTCATGCCTTCATGGGCCGAGCTTCAAGGGTCCTAACTCTTCCCAACAACTCTCTGATCTTTTCATCTTTCTCCCTGATCCTCACGCCCTTCTCCCTCAGCTTTTCATCTATAAGAAAAAGTGAAAAAAGCATTGTAGAGGCCCATTTACTTCCTACATTTCCTCTTCCTTAGATGCCTAATGAAACTCCTTCATACACCCTACACCATTCTTCATGTTCCTGCAACAGACGCCACACTTTCCAGACATGATTTTTCCCAAATACTTCAATAGAATTTCAAATTTTAAAGTAGCAAGAACAATATTATGGATTTGAATTATAGTATTACCATTAATGATTATTGAAAGAAGTAGCTTTTTAAAGTATCAGATTTCTTATTTAGGACAGTTTAACCAGACTATCCCCACAACAACACTGTATTCCTGATAGCTGAAACTACACTTAGAAACTGACTTAGAATAGTACCACTAAACTCATCTATATATGAGTTAATCAAAGATTAAATAAACAAGTTTCCTACTCTCAACCCAAGTCTACAGATACACAATTTATTTTAAGATCTGATACTTGCCTCAACCCCTAGGACCCATTTCAAGACATTCTACAGACTTGGACAATGAAGTCTTCACGGGTGTGCAGCCGGATGGTGTTTTGGAAACACAACATTTGGACAACCAGCTCGGCAGTCTTCATCAGGTGTCCGGTGTCTACAGGCTGACGAAAGCTGGCAGTCACCGCGTGGACTGGCTTAGCCTCCCAGACGGACCTCCTAATGTACCTGTCGGCGAGGTAGAGGATCCGCTCTGATTGGTCGGAATGGTGGCTTCGGACCAATCAGAGCGGATCCTCTACCTCACCGACAGGTACATTAGGAGGTCCCTCTGGGAGGCTAAGCCAGTCCACGCGGTGACTGCCAGCTTTCGTCAGCCTGTAGACACCGGACAGCTGATGAAGACAGCCGAGCTGGTTGTCGAAATGTTGTGTTTCCAAAACACCATCCGGTTGCCCACCCGTGAAGACTACATTGCTTCAGTATGCCGGGAAAGTCTCCACGCACACATTCTACAGACTTGTTCTGCTACAGAACTCTAAATCCACTAAACACCAACATGCACTCTACTGTACCTTTAAACTATAAATACCTGTTTTTGTTAAACAAATGAGTTATCACAACGTCCACTTCTCTCAGTTTTCAGAGCATTTGTTTGTTAAACCTGTTAGTGACACTTGTGTGACAACTTTCATAAATGCCTTTCCTTCTTAATTTACACTTAATTACACTGAACAAATCACCAAACACATATTTCTACACGTTATTTAATGTTTAAAAGTAATTTTGAATGTTCTCAATTACTTCACAACGTTCCATTGTGAAACCAGAGAAATACATATTTCCAGTTAACAATTTTAAATGATAGGTTACAGATTATCCCACACAAATGGGAAGAATATAGCAAACAAGTAAGGTTCACAGAGTAAACATGCAACAACCGGTAGTTTTCTAGGAGTTTCACTGTCTGCAGTTATAAAAAATTCTTTCTTCTTCATTCACCAAGCAATAATCTTTCACATCCACCCATTTTAGAATCCTACATCTAGAACACTGACTCAGATCCCAATATATAGCCCAGTATAACTCAGAACCAACAATAAGCATTGCAGATGATATTTTACAGTTCAGGAAATGCATTTATCTGAAGAAGCTAATTACATTCAATAGTCACACTGGATATTGTCCAATAAAAAAAAATAATGAAGATAGAAACAGAGCATTATAATGTCATTGTACTAACAATTCCAACAAATATAATATCATTACAAATCTAACAAAACCTGACAGAGTTATTCGTGTTTCTACATACTCTTTATAAAGAATTTATTTTGCATGACAGAAGTGATACAAACACAGCAACTACATTGAATTACAATAAAATAGAACAACACATGGATGTAACTACAGACTGATGTCCAATGATTGCAGCCATTCAATTGCTTCAGTGGTTGCTTCGTGAATATGATGCACTGCACCACTGAATTTCTTAAGAGGGCAATGTGGTGAATGGTTTGCTGGTGTTTACCATAGTCACCAGAAGGGTTCTCTATCATTCCCCACTTGTACATCCAGTAGTTACATGGATTATTCCTCGATTTATAATGTAAAAAGACACCCTAAACAATTTTATAAATGTTTCACAAGCTAAGGGTTGCTAACATATGGATAATGACATGTTTTTTGAGGTTACAAGGAAATATATATGATATTTATTAAGTTTTACTAGAATATGGTATCATGCTTATGCCTTTTAAATTATCATATTATCCACAAGCTCCAAAATTCTAAAATCATTTAATCATATGGTTACTTTTATATCTCGTATAAAAACTATTTAACACAAACTTCATGAAAATAAGGTAGCTTACCAGTGTAGGTGTAAGTTAACTTTACCACTTACACAATTATCCACAAAACACAATTATAGGGCTGCTTCTCTATATGACCTCTTCATCAGTTTTATTGACTATTTAGATATTTTTCCACAATCATCACAAACATAATGTAGATCAATTACAGTGCTTCTTTTGCATTTTATAAAGATATCACTGAACTTAATAAATTTCTAAGAATGTGACTAGAATAACAATTTATTTGTGTACTATTAGGTGACTTGATATCACAAACAAAAAATCACATCAAAGTTTACAAGCTTAACCCTTTCGTGGGCGGTGGGAAAACTTCTTCCCACTCGACAAATTCAAGTAAAGCAATTGAGGGAAGCGCATTTACCACCTCTGACCAGTTCTGCCATTTGCCAGAAGCTTGAAGAAACATGTTTAAATCGATTTGTGGTGCATTTTTACATCGTGGTCTGTGCAACGCAAATTTATTGACAATCATCGTGAAATTTGCATCCATTTTCCAGCTGTGTTGGACAAAATTGCTGTTTTTTTTTTTCGTATAAATTGTTATTAAAGGAAAGCATTAAGAAATTCTGAATACTATTTATGTAATTAGATACCTCACCAATATTCCCAAGTGTTGCACACAAAAAAAATTTGTACATATACTTTGTAAAGTTAATTTTTTTGAGTTGGAGGCAATCTTCCCACGGCACTGTCCGTTGTTAGTATTACTTGGAGAAGCTCAATAACTTGTTGGAATATTTGCACTGAACAGGGTTTATGTATGTCAAATATAATTATATATCGATGTTCTGTTTGTGTACCTAACCCATTATTTGATAATTCATGTACAAATATTTATTGCTGTGGCCCTAACATTTCATATTATAATTATAGTGGCACACATTTAAATAATAGTGACATATTTCCTGTCTTGTATACTTTCATACATTTTATTTATTTGCTTATTCCACATTCAGATGTCTGAATACTTGGACCTGAATAATCCAAGGGATCAATATGTGGTGTATAATATATTGTTTTCATTTCCTGATGGTGATGATTCTGATGTGGATAAAAAGTCCTGAAGCTGCAGATGAACTGAATGCTTTGAATGATTTACACATGGATAAAAACAGTAACTCTTGAGAAAGAAGTTACAGAGACAGATATTGATATAAGTATGCCTGCAATTCCTAATACTGGTGGATAGTATTCAGATCCGGAAGAAATTAATGAGGAATGGTTGAAGTGAATGTTTGCATTTTCACAGTATCAAAAACAAATTAGCGGTGGATTGTTACAACGAAATTATGGGAGGTGTGGGCAGATCTGACCAGCTTCGGGAACGATATGCAGTAGGAATGTGTTCTGCCAAATAGTGACACAGGGTCTTCTAGTTTTTATTGGATCTAGCTACAGTAAACAGCTATCAAGTATTGAAACAAATCAAAAGAAACTCCGGTAATTATGATCAACTGACATATAGGCTTCACTTTGACAGGCAGTTGACTGCAGGATTTTCTTGTAGAAAACGGTATGGCTGCAAGCTATCATTTCTGGCAAAAAGAGGGAAAGTGCCTGATGATGTGAGATTGATAGGCGTGGGGACCCATCAACCAATTGTAAGCAACACTTACAGAAGGTGCAGAAATTGCAGAACTAAAGTTGCTGAAAAATGCACTAGGTAAATGTGCACAACATGTGATGTACCTTTATGCAGTAAACCCTGCTTCAGAAAATTTGTGAGAAGTGAAAGGAGCATATTTGTGTATATGCTATGTACTTTATGTCAATAATACAAAGAAAATTGATAGACAAAGAGTTTTTTTTATTACTTCCCAGAAGTGCCAGTGGGAAGATTACTTCCCACCTCCTCGTATAGGCGAAGGGAAAGAGAGAAAGTTGGACTCTCTTCTCCATAATATTAGGAAGACAGTTCTAGATAGTTTTTAAAATTAATTTGATTTGTTAGGCTGCCAGATCTATTTTGCCAACGAAAGGGATAAGGCTATTCATTGAGTCTACTAGACTGATTAAACTACATCCCACAGAATTCACCAATACGAGGCCGTATGAGAAAAGAAAAATTAAACGAGTTACCAAAAATTCTACAAAGTTGGTCACTCATACAGATAGCATTAATATGTACAAGTAGTAATGAGTCTAGGCCCTTTGAATGACTTTCTTCATTCTTAAGACTTTCCACAAACTTCAAAAGCACAAGGTTCTGAATACATTGTAACTAAATTATACATTAAAGGTCCATGTGCCTGGGTAAATGACTTTTTGTGAATTTGACAAGGATAAGAGTACTCATATATATTGTAAACAACTTCTCAAG
The DNA here is from genome assembly GCA_031002005.1 of Vandiemenella viatica. NCBI lineage: Eukaryota > Metazoa > Arthropoda > Insecta > Orthoptera > Morabidae > Vandiemenella > Vandiemenella viatica. The sequence continues at coordinate 15,835 of JARYHS010001711.1, read as the reverse complement.
TGAAAGGGTACTCATTCATGTGAATTCATCTCTGTCATCAGGGGTACTAGAGTCCTAAAAGTATTTTACTAGACACTGTAAATGATTTTCCACAAATTTCATAAGAATAAGGACGCTGATCTGCATGAATTCTTAAGCTGTGGCCACATATGCGCATTTTAATGCGGAATTTGTGCATGAAATCCTGTCGAAATTATGAACTACATTGAAGTATATGGGGCCGGCCACACAAGCATGGTTTCACGCAGCAGGAAGTAGGAAATGGCAGGTATTCAAGGTCGCCCGCAGCAGAATGCGCCCGCGCCCATTCGTCAGTGGGATTTCACGCTGTAGTGAGTGGCCACACTGGCGCGAAAAACACGCCACGGTGACCAGCTCTTGTTTCTTGCATTTTCATTGTTCGCTGATATTATGGAGTGCTTAGATAGTGAACTTATAATACTAGAAGTGCAAACACACCCCTTTTTGTACGATCCAAACACTTGAATTATAAAAACAGAGAAATCAAGAGGAATTCATGGATAGCAGGACTTCTGCCATTTTGGGAGGCAAGTGGGAAGAGTCTGATAAAGAAACAAATGCCAATTTAGGTAAGTTTATTCATATTTCTATAAACTGTATGCATGATATTATACAGAACTATGCAAAGGTTCATTTTAAAATAAGTTAGTCATGGAGGTTAACATAACTATTTTGCCACTGCAGTGATCCTTGAGCAAAACAGAAGTAATCAGGAAACTGATCTCTGATAATTTTTTCCACTATTATTCCCTCTAGTTCCGTAAGCAGGAATGCTTTCCAGTTTAAATGACAATACGTCATCTAAACAGACTTTGTTAAAGACTTTCCACAAACTTCAGAATTATAAGGACGCTTACCTGTATGAACACTTTTATGCGTTTTTAGGTTACTAGAAATCTTAAAAGACATTCCACAAACATCACATGGATAATGACGCTCACCTGTATGAGCTCTTTTATGTAATATAAGGTGACTAGAAGTCACAAAGGATTTTCCACAAACTTCACACGGATATGGACGCTCACCTGTATGAACTCTTATGTGATTTACAAGATTTCTAGAACTTGCAAAATATTTTCCACAAACTCTACAAGGATATGGACGCTCACCTGTATGAACTCTTTTATGATGTTTAAGGTTACTAGAATTCGCAAAAGATGTTCCACAAACTTCACAATAATAAGGACGCAAACCTGTATGAACTCTTTTATGTGTTATAAGGCTACTAGAGCTCATAAATGATTTCCCACAAACTTCACAAAGATATGGACGCTCACCAATGTGAACATTTTTATGTGTTATAAGGTCACTAGACCTCATAAAAGACTTTTCACAAACTCCACAAGAATGAGGACGCTCGCCTGTATGGACAGTTTTATGTCTTATCAGATTACTAGACGGAACAAAAGACTTTCCACAATCTCCACATGAAAAAGAACGCTCACCGATATGAACTCTTTTATGTGTTAAAATGTCACTAGACCTTGCAAAGGACTTTCCACAAACTTCATAAACATATGGCTGCTGCTGATCATGAATAGGAAGAGGATTACAACACCTGAAAAAAATAATGGAACCAAATTTAGCATTGTACAATTATATTATGATTGCAAGTGTGATTCAAAAAATTATGTGAATTAGTAAATTAAAGTTTGTGATTTGAATTTCCTGAAAGAAGATTCCTGATAATTATAGGAAACTTTACAAGAAGTTCATACAGCATGTAACTAAACAGTTGATACCTGTAGCTATGCTAGGGTGGACTTAACTAGTAAATAGTTTCTCTACACTTGCTATTAATTTTAAAATCATTTTTTCTTCAATAAAATCACTTAATTGATTTCAATAAGGTTCTTTAAATTTTACAGAAATTGATTTAAGTTTATTTCAAATTCATGTTTATTTTATATTATGGTTTAAGTATAAAATAACAATTTTTACATTTTCTCTCATCAAATTATTTATCCCTCTTGTAACTGCACTCAGACCCTACTGTCTTATGAAATTTTATTTCAAGTATTATTTGTAACTAGATGGGAGCTGATTAATAATGGGTTTTAATATTTTTTGCATGATTAATTGTGAATTTGTATATATTCGTTATATTAATGAATATTTTTTTGTGGAGAGAAACAAAGTCAATGATATTAATATGATCTGGTATTATGTATGATATTAATTAAAATTTGTAATTATGTTGATGTGAACCATGATATTTGTAGGACAGTTCTCAACAGTTTGTACTGGTTTAAGTTGATAAATTTGTGTGTTAATGCATGTAAACACTGTTAATTTTCATTCTAAGGTGTTTTCAAATGACTGAGTGATTTTCTTAAATTTATGTATTGATTTGATTTTTATTGAATTAGTAACACTTGAAAAACATCTGTCGACATTCTTTGCACTATTTTCCATGTTTCTATGGAGTCTACCTAAACATGCAGTGATAGTGAGCAGTCAGTTGTCAAGTTGTTTGCCATATTCTGTCACTGTCAAAATAGATTTGTGCTTTAGCATTATTTAAAAGTCTAGTGCTTTGTCTGCACGTGATGTTACTAATGAGTTTACACAGAGTTATTATTAGTATTATTACTTCACGATTCACTGAAACTGGGAGGCAGAGCGTTAATCACACCTAATGTGTAACTATTTGTGTATAGGAAAGGTATAGAGGACATGGCAGGATGTGCCTATGGGCTATTGTTAGGAAACATCCCGGCATTTACCTGGAATGGTCTGTAAAAACATGATCAGATTTGCCAGAACAGTATATTGATACCTACTCCCACTGAAATCCAAGTTGTCTCAGTCAATAACTCTTCCCTATTCTGTTCCCTAATCGCTTATGGAAAAAAAAAACTATAGAAATCAAACAGTTTTGACCCTGATTTCTCTTATCTTATTTTATTGGGTATTCTTATATAATATGAATGTCACTGGTAGTAATATGTGTTTGATGTCTTCCTGAAAGTACAACACCCTTATGCTTTTCCTCTAGCTATATATACCTGTCATAAGTTGGGTGGCTCTTCTCAGACCTTCTGCAATGCATCCATTAACCAGTTTTGATGGTGACCCCATACAGAACTACAGTATGCTAAGTGAGTATGGACCAGAGCTTGGTATGCTATTGATTTAACTTCTGGTGTACATTGTTTTAATTTACAACCTAAAAATCAGTGTATATTATTTTCTTTCCTAATTAAGTTCTCAATACGTTCATTCCACAATAAATTATTACAAATTGTTATCCCTAGAGATTTAGAAGAATTTACTGTTCCAAGGTCGGTGCCATTAATTTTATATTCACAGATAAATGGTTTCGCTTTTTAAATTATATGCATGACTTAGCATTTTTTAGGGTTTATCTCTAGCTGCAAGTCTTTGCACCATGCAATTATTTTAATAACATCAGCTTGTAACAAATTACAGTTGCTCTGGGTTTTGTATTCACGATAAATAATAAAATCATCAGCAAATATAAGGAAAAAGTTATCTGTCAGTGTTATTTCATACAGCTATTTGTCCCACTTAAAGCAGTAGTCATTAACCTTTGGGAGAAGGTGAAAACCTCTGACGACCAATGACGGGAAGCTGTATATTGGAGGATGAAATAATTAAAGGTAATCATCATTAATTGATGACAGGGAGAATTAATTATTACCAAGATGCATAGCATGGTGACCATGACCAGATGTGGGTGGGAAAGATTGAGGAGGTGAGCCAAACAAGGAGTTCTGACAATTAGGGGTACAGTGGGTTTGTGTTGTCTGGCAGTAGGGTGTTGATAGGGGAGGCACAAGCCTAGTGCTAAATAGCTCCTGACGAGCACTGATAGCTTGCACACGTGTTTTATACCAGACACCCACCTGGCTTCAACCACCGATTAAATTCCTTTCTATGATGCATCACTCATTATGAGTATTGTCATGATTGTCAGTTAACTAATTACAAGTTTTTTTCAAAATTTATGTGTCAAAATGTAGTTGCCTAGTTTTTGTTCCAACATTCCATTCCTTTCTGGTATATCACTAATTCTATCGCCATCTGTGATATACATACTTATATACAACATCTCTCTCCCCAACATATTGATAATACAATTAGTCATGTACTAAAATTCGGCATGTGCACACCTCCCAAACTACACGACTCATTGCCTACAGCATGAATAAGGAATAAAACCGAAATATTGTGTATTCTTGTGTTCGTCATATATGTTCTTCACCCCTCGCTGCCTTCAACTTTGGTGAGTGATGAGTAATTTTCCCTTTCCTTGTAATTCAATTTGCCTAAAGCCATTTCCTTTGTTTAATTATTATCATTTTTATTTCATTTATCCTTTTTAAAAACACAAATATTTTACATCATAAATTACCATTTATGAACCATACTTTGAGAAAGTAACTGTAATAAGACCATCATCATCAATCTTTTCTAGGAATTGCATAACTACCTCAGCAAATCTCACAATTTAGCTATCAATATTATTAGAAAGAGTAATGTCACTAACTGCCTATACATTCCTTGGTTTCAGATACCTGGTTTAACTGATACATGGGATTATTATTATTTTCTTACTGCTTTAAACCATGTCAGTGGCTAAAATCATTAGAGGCGGGATATGACTGGGCACAAGGAATGGGAAGGAATTCGGCCATGGCCTTTTTGAATGAAGCACCCCAGCATTCACCTGAAGTGATTTGGGGAAGCCATAGAAAACTCAAATCTGGATGCCCAGACCAAGATTCGAACCCACGTCATCACAAATGCGAGGCCAAAATGTTAACCGTTCACCCACCATGCTCGATATGGGATTATTAACCATGCTAATAACAGTTTATGAAAATATAACAAGCTATTATATTTAGTCACCTTAATATTAAAAAACATTTGTTATCAAAACTGCCAGCTAGGTATATTTCATAAGCTACCATGTGTGTGGATTGTGCTGAGTCTGACTGTTTGTTAATCAATGTCAACTTGCACAGCAGAATATATTTCCACTTAAGGATGAACAAATCTTGTAATAATACTGTTACTTTAGCTACACTATTTTCAGTTTTCCCCAGTGTTGAAAGGAGTTAAAAATGTAGTTTGTACTATGATCAAACAAAATTCGAAAGAATTTCAGAACTTTATGCCTCATGAACGCTTGTCTGATCAGCCCTCTCTACCCTGGTCCTGTAAGATAATAGCCTAAGCCTCCCAAATATCTACAAAAATGGCTCATGCTGAGTATCATCCTTATATCTGTTGAAAGGTTGAAGTAAAACTGTGTGGTTTATAACCTGCTTATAGAGATATGACCTGCTGCTTATTCAAAGTTTAACATTTAATCAGTACCATACAGACACTAAAATTTAGTGTATGTTGCTTTATTATCCTTAATTTATCTAAGAATATATGAGGGTGATCATCTCAAATATCCATCAGAATTCTTTCCTGGTGAGAGTTATAAATATAAATTTACTCCTCAGTGACATAAAAATTATTAGGTACATCATTTACTAACTTACTTAAATGCTGCCGAAAATTTAGTGATAAAAATCTAAAGCTTATTGAACTCATCAACATTTACACATTCACATTCAGTAATGAAACATAAAGTCTTAATATAAATCTTTTTAGTCCATAAACCTGAGATCACCTAAATAGATCAGAACTAACAAATCTACGGGCCAATTTTTTAGTTATACCTGCCAGACAGAAGAAACTACTTATATAGGATGATTATAGTGGTAAATTTACATCACTCTTCCTAACAATGAAATTATGCAAACATCATTTTGTAAAACCAGAACTGGGAATTCACCATCATTCAAGACTGTTAAATCATTGTTCACAAAGAAGTGTAAACAGATACCAGATACCACATAGGAGAGATCCTATCATTTTTAATAGTTCCCATAAGCCCACTCTAACAAAAGGGGAATGACAGATTTCTAATTAGAGATAAATCCTGAAAGATTTATATATATATATACACACACAGCTATTTTAACTGTATTGCAATATTTCAACAGCAATAAAGGGTGAACAAATCTAAAACTCAAATCACAAAAGCATTACTGACATCTTAAATTAAAATAGAAATATTGTGGAAACATTTATTTGCTGCTCAATATATTATGGTGACATAAACAAAAAACAAAAGTATATTCAGACTCATAAGTTCTATAAATATGTTATTCTAATATCACAAATAAAAAAAACTTATTAAATTGAATAATAAGTATCACCTGGTACCTCTGATTTACTTCTGAGGGGTGTATAAATGAGATAAAAATGGTCTGCATAGTTTTATTCTCCTCTTACAATTAGTAACATTATTCAGCATATAATCCTCAGTGAAACTTTGCCCACTCATGCTGGTACTGCTGACAGCAATTTGTGAAAAATATAAAAGAAATGTGTTTTTAAATAAATAAAAATTAGCCAAGTATTTTCACTCACTTCTCAATTGCGAGCCACCGATAGAACAATTAAATTTTGAGAAAGCCCCACCCAACCTTGATTCAAAACCACCATCTCTTGAGGAGCTAAAGAAAATAATCAACTCTTTGAAAAACAACAAGTCTCCGGGAGAAGACGGAATCATAGCCGAAATATGGAAATTAAATGACAAAAATCTCACACAAGCAATTTACAGAATTATATCAAACATTTGGGAAACTGAAAAAGTACTATAAAAAAAGGAGACAAAAGTGACCCAAATAATTACAGGGGAATTTCACTGCTCTCTGTAGCATACAAAATTCTTTCAAAGCCCTGTTAAGTTGACTAGAAGAACAGGCAGACCCATTAATAGCAGAGTATCAAGCAGGGTTTCGCAAAGGTCGATCTTGTATAGAACAGATTTGGAACCTAAAAACAATTTTGCAAATGAGAAGGTGTAGAAATACTGTGATAACTTTTGTCGCCTTTAAAAAGGCCTATGATTCAATAGGTAGGCAAATATTATTCCATATTTTAGAGGAATTCAAAATCAACAGAAAAACAAGGTTGATTATCCAACAGACATTAACAGGTACAACTTCCAAAGTTAAATTCATGGGAGAAATATCAGAGGCATTTCACGTCCATACCAGTATTCGCAAAGGAGATGGACTGTCACCACTTCTATTTAACATGGTTCTGGAAAAAATTGTGAGGACATGGGAAAAGGAAATAAAGGGAATTCAACTCGGGATTAAAAAAAAAAAGCAGAGAATCAATGTAAAGTGTTTGGCTTTTGCAGACGACCTTGCCATTTTAACCAGCAATAAAGAAGAAGCCAAACTTGCACTAGAGAAGCTTCACGAAATCTCACAGAAAACTGGCCTACGAATTTCCTACGAAAAAACTCAATACATGGAAAGCAAGCCTGCAGATAATCTTCCCATTACAACTCAGTATGGGAAAGTGACACAGGTAATGCACTAGAAATATCTGGGAGAGATCATCAAACCATCAGGACTGAACACAATAGCCAACCAAGAAAGAATATCAAATTTACAAAAAGCGTATAAGCTTACTTGGAATCACTACAATAAAAAATCTATTTCCGTCAATGCCAAACTAAGGCATTACAGCACAGTACTTCTGCTGGAAGCACTTTATGCTGCAGAAACTACAGTGATTCTTGGTCATACAAAAATAAGAGACATTGAAAAGCAGGAAAGGAAAATTCTGAGGAATATATTCGGACCAGTTTTTCGTGAAGGTATTTGGATAGAGAGGCCATCAAAAGAGCTCTACAAACAGATAGAAACAATAACTGACAACTTTAGAAAAAGAAGGATGAAATATTGTGGACATATTAGCAGGATGAACAATAACAGGCTCACAAGGCAAATCTTCGAGATAGTAAACACCAGTAAAAACAAGATTAAATGGATATCTGAAACAGAAGAGGCCCTTAAAGAATTGGGGATCACACAAGACAACATTAACAACTGAGAACAGTTTAGAAACATCATAAAGAAATATACACTTAAACAAACACAAACCAAAAAAAGAACAGGAAACAAATGGTCAGAAGAGCGCAGGAGAGAACACAGCGAGCGTATGAAGAGAATTTGGGAAGAAAGGAAGAAGAAAAAAGCATCATGGCTACTCAAGTTCAGTCGCTCTCTTTAAAGGGAATAATTGAAGAAGAAGAAGAAAAATTCACTAGTCAGTAACCAATGAACCAGGCCTTAAAGGCCGGTCAGTATATTTTCAGTTTGAAATAGGCTGTCATACTCAAAAATTAGAACATTAATCTTTGACTCATAGATGAATTGAATTGCTACTCAGTCTAGGAACACTGCAGTTGAGGTACTTTTAGTTTATTAATACCAGACTAACATTGATCTTCCACACAGACCAGAGTACTTCTTTCAAACATAAATTTTAGTTGCTGTAGAAAAATGTAGCTTTGATACAGCAACCTTATTTCTCAAGTAAAATAATTTTCATATGGATATGCTGGTTTTAAGACTAAACAGCCACACTACCACATGGAGCTACATTGAAACAAGAAACTAAAAAATCTGTTATTTTTAGAATGAATTTCAGATCTGTCAAAATATATAGTAGACATTTGACCATAACAACTATTACTTAATTCTGATTGTTGTTTATAAGACCACACATAGCTTGTTGATTGCTAAAAGTAATGGCAACAATGCAGACATAATGCTAGTTATATAACAAAGCTTCTGGCTCAGGAAATAACATTTTACAACTAAATTAGAAAAGAGATAAAGTATGATGGCCACATCTTATCTTCTAATATAATTAACATAAATTTCAACAAGTAAAAACGTTTTTATCATTTGAGAATGCTAATAACCAAGACTAGTTAGTCACAGATGCTGAGTGAGACAAAGTTGAAAACAGACACAAGAGAAGCTGCTTTTGCAATATTCTCGGAAGATATTTCAGATAGGCCTATTTTATAACAGCACAGTTACAATAGCCAACATCATATTCACTAAGACAACTGCATACAAACAAATTTCTAATTTTATTCGTATAGTTCGACACAACTTTTCATTGGCTTAAAGTGATGATAATCAGGTGGTTGTAATTCCAGTATTAGTGCAAAACACTGGCACAAGAAATTAGCCTATTACAGTATGCACAAAATTTGTTGCAGCACAGATATAAAATAAGAAGTCTTATTCTTACCTGATTTGTGATGTGCTGCTAGTGTATTTATGCATCTGTAGTTTCTCCTCATCTCCAAACACTTCAGAGCACTGTGTACAAATGTATAAAGGGGCAGAAATAGCCGAAGTATGGTGGAAGACATGTTTTGTACGAGAGCACCAAGATACAAATGTCTGTGCACAGAATACACAGGCAAGTTGCAATGCTGATTGTGTTTTAAACAAGGATCTGAAACAAATATAGAAAGAATTTCAGTTTGATTATTGCAAAATATGGATTAAAATTAAAAGTATATAAAAATATCATATATTATATCAATTGATATTAAAGCAATAAAAATTCTGAGGTATTTAGGTAAATCAGAATAACATTTTCTTTTTCATAGTAGCTTATGATATATTTATAGACATGACAGTCTCAAATGAATATGCTGTATTAGGCAGATATCACTTTTATTTTGGAAATATTAGGAGCATAGCCACTTTTGTGCTGGCACCTTGAGATGCCAGAAAATGGCCATCACTAAGCTTGTGACCAAGGCTCGATTTGTGATACAGTATGGTGGGATACAGGACTAGAAATGTCATACAGATACCAGGATAACCCTGGAAATTGTAGGTTTAAACTTATATTTTCCAGTATATTTAATATTTCAATCCAAGTAAAAAGGGAACACTCTGGTCTGGCAGTCACAAGGGCACTCTGTGAGAAAGTGAATAAGGATGAAGTATAACTGAACTCAGTTACCGAAAGGTCAATAAAGGAGCAGATTAGTCTGAAGACAAGACAAGGCAACACAAACAGGTGAATCGAAATATGTGTTCATCTAAGCTATCCTCAAGTAATGTGTGGTAACAAAACAAAGTGCATTAGTAATTTGAATGACAACCATTGTACTGACATTTATACCGCGGTCCAGGTATGAGCACTTTGGGGGCCACAGGATATTGCTAAATATGTCAGCTGCTGTTTATAGCACCCATGTATATTTAAAAAAAAAATTGTCATGTGTAGTAGGATTTGGATCCATATTCTCATTTGAGAACCAAGATTTTATCTAGGCACATTAGACTTCTCAGCCAATCTGACCACTAGGTGAAAAGACTGACTTAAGGCTTTGCCTATGGGAACTAATAAAATATACCAAACCCTTTGTATTGATCCAATTTAAAGCACAATAATTATTCATTTTGTCACTTGCGTTATACATACAAAACTTCCATGATAATTCACAAAAGAAAAAATTATATTGTCTAGGTCAAGTTAATATTTAACTAGGCTTTTCAGTTTGAACACAGTTTCTTCAGAGCAACTACATGGTTGTACTATAATTATAAGCAAATATAGTAAAACATTTGGAGTCACTGTGATCAAACACTACATGCCATCAATTATCTCATATTCTATTAAAAAGGAATATGCAGTTATGATTTTAATTAATAATAAGTAAGAAAGAAAAAGTGAGCATTTTTTTTATTGAGATGCAGATTAATCTGACACTAGGAAGAGAATTTATACAGTCATAGTATAAATACAGACCAGCAGGAAAAGTTGTTTCCTCTCATTGGAAAACAGTGTTCCTATAATATGTGGAACTGTCAGTGTGTAGTAAAACTTGTCTTATCTACAGTTCTTTTTAAATAATATAGAATTCTCTGCTCTATTGAATGGTCTTGCAACAAAAATTGTGTAAATTATGACTGAGATCCAAATCTGGTCTACTAAATGCAGGATGGTGCTATAAATGGATTTTGAAAAAAATATAATGGATAGAAATAAAAATAAATAGAATGGTTAAGTACATTATAATTTCATTAGATTTCAGTCTTGTCAACAATTATGTTACTACAGCTGAGACAAGGTATCTTTATTTCCAAGCTTGAAGTTCCTAAGTACTAAATTCCAAAAAATGCAGCAATGCAACATAAACTACCTTGTGTCTAGATGATAGAATCCCAATTAGTATTAGGCATTTTTGGCTCATCCACCAAAATCATTGCACAATGTGGATGTACAATACTTTAAGAATATTTGTTGTGAATTTTTCCCATTACAGTTTTCATTTTAATTATTTACTTCAGTATGGGAACAGATCATAGTATTGTAGTAATAGAACCAAATATAGATAGTCAGAGTCTTTTGGTGAAGAAATTAGAAGTATTATATTAGTCCTTGCATCCTACATACTGAAATCGGTGATTCCAAACTCATACTCTCGTAAGCTGGAACTTAATTATAAATACGACTTTGGAAATAGGATTTTAGTTCTGGATATAACTTTTGAGTTGGCATCTGTCACATGATTATTTGATAATATAATCGAATTTTGTTACAAACACAACTTTATATATAGAAACAATAAAAATTATTTGAAGTAATGTATCTTCATAAGATATCAAACTATCGTGACAGGCTACCAAATGCCTGTTCTAGATATGAAATCAAAGACTAGAAACGATTATCAGATATTAATGATATCTTCACTGGGTTTCAGTATGATGGTCTGAGCAAGCAGTAATATGTATAAATTTAGAACTCTAAGTGCAAATTTGATAAAAAAAAAAAAAAACAGATTACATACGCCAAGCATCAAACCCACAGAGCCGAGAAAGGCATTGAAAGAGCTCAATCAGTAATAACTTTTACTAATAATGTTTAGCGCAATTATTGGCTTCTAAAGTGTGTTCAGGGGCCCACAATGATTAAATTACAGTGAGTTGATATAGTCACCTGTGAGCTATTAATTGGATTCAAAGCCCACACCAAGAATCAAATGGTGGACCAGAACAAGCAGTAATACATTTTAATTTATGTCTATAAGTACAAATCTAATAATTAATTGGTAATAAGCAAAGAAACAACTTTTTATTTACACCAATATGCCTCACCAATGTTGAGGTCATTAGAGACTGCATATGATTGGAAGCAAGAAAAGCAAAGGAAGTTTGCCTTGATCATTTAAAGGAATGATTCTCACATTTTCTTGGAATAATTTGGGGAAATCATGGAAATCCCAACTCTGGAGGAATGTACAGGGATTCAAACCAACGTACTCTTAAATGTGAGGCCAGAGAAATACAACTCACTCACCAAGTTGTCAAGAAACTATTACCAATTTCTAAATCATTTATTCTAAAGTAAAAATTAATTTAAACATTCCAAATTAAAACATACTAAGAATTTGTTTCAACTAACCCCTAGAAGTTAACAGTAGTTATTATTTTCCAAACTACGCTTTGTCACAAACAATTAATCCTGTACCAAAGTCATATTCTCTACAATGAACATACCATACACCACAATAGGTTGCAAAATATTACTGGAAAATATTAATCGCACAAGAAAGTACACTTAAAAGAATAAATTTAACAAAATTTCACAGTACTAATTTCAGACACAATGTAAAACCCATAATACAATACTAGAAAATAAACCAAAAGACATACAGGAGAAATTTTTCAATTTAACTGTATCAAAAAATTTATTTTATGAATTTTAATCTTCATCTCTTAACTAAAATGTGCCCCTGCTAATTACCAATTGATTTAAACATAATTTCTAAATCATATGAATTACAATTTCAATATAATTTTTTGATATATCTAGTTTGTTAGCTTACTTGTCAAATCTCAATGTCCTCCCTCAATTTACTCTGCACTGTTCTCAAAGCAATATCTATAATATGCTGTGAAGTTTTCATTGATAACTATTGAATTGCTACCCCTAAATAAAGTATTGTAAAAAACTCCCAAACTGCTTCATAATCCAGAAGATACTGGATCATTCTAAGACAATGAAATATATCCAAATGCTGTCTTTTAATTTATGAAATTTGGTTGCCAAACTACCTCTCCAATAATAGTAAATATATGACTCTCTTATTCAGATACAAAGGAAGCCAAATTACTGCTCAAAATTCATGCAACTCACCATTAAAAGATTGTTCAGACACACTATTTTTGACAACAGCTGAATACAACATTGTAATAATCAAATATTAAGCTTACTTACAGCATAATATTGGAAGTTTTGTATATTATACCAGTGTTCCAATTTAAATTACTTAAACATAAAAACACAGAAAATTATTACAGGACATTAGATGATATACAAGTACCATATTACCCTTGATTCCTAAAAGTTTCTCCAAATTATAATAACTAATCTTTCTGTTATATAGCCAATTGTGTACATGATCCTGTCTGATTGCTGTGCTGGCCAAAGTAAATGTTGATAATATATGGTCAGTTATCGTTTTTTTAGTCAAAATATTGGACAATTACACCCAAGACAAAACAAACTTCATGAAGACAGTGTTAGAAGCAATGTAATCACTCAGAGCTTTGACAAATGTTACAAAATGTAATCCTTACTGTATATGTTATATGAGCATATTTGTTGCTATGCACCACACTTTATGCCTTTTCCATTGTAATTTTATATGGTACTAACTAAGCATTACACTCGCAAGAAAATGGATCATCACAAAATGTACCACGGAAGTTACGGTGCCTGCTGATTGCAAATGAATCTGAAAAAGAAAATTACGTACAAATATAAAAGGAGCCCAAACAAAAAACAAGACGTTCCCACCTCTGTTGTATATCTTTCTTTTATTAGTGCTACAACTTTTAAAAGTCGTCAGAATGGATTTTTTTCTGAACAAACCTAACTCAGTTTTAAAAGAGAAACAATGAGACTCACCCACATTCATCCTAAGCAACATTATATAATTAGTAATCTCTTACATTAGACATGTTCATTTATTGGAGATTGGCACATATGAAATGGTTTTCTCCATGTTACTTGATTATAAAATTTGTTCATAAAACCCAAATCACCAAAAATGAATCTGCAAGAAACACTTACGTAAAGAGAATCAGAGCATAGTAACTGTCGCTTGCCTAGAAGAGAGGTGGTGCAGGAAGGTATTATATGACACCAGTGACCAAGTTCACATCACTTACTGACTACTAACTGAAGAAAAATTCAACTGAGAAGAAAATTTTTCTTCTTTCATCTTTTATTATCATTTACAATCATCAATATATAATAAACTCCATACATCAAACATTTAATTCTTGCTGCTTTTATCAATCATAAAATATGTGTAAAACACTATCAACATCACATACTGCAACTCCCTGTGGATACAGTATTTTTTTTAGATGTATTCCAATTTCCTGTAAAGTTTGCTGAATATCTTTAAACAATTACTGCATAATCCTGGTTGAAATTAGTCAACTGCTACCAATTTCATGTCAGTAATAAATATCCCATGGTAGAATTTTACTGTCTTTACTGTTTTCGATTATAAAACATGCCTCTGTACTGGAAAATATTTGTAATTACTTTTTGATAAAACAGCTTAACTAAGGATTTCATTGCAGCTAGCAAAAATAGTTATCAAAATAGACATATAAATTTTATAATATTACCTGGAAAACAAAATAACTCACCACAGAATCCATCTTCTCCAGTGAACACAATTGTTTTATATCTTAAAAGAATCCAGATAAAAACTTGCTATCTATTAAAATAGTACCTACATCACTTTAAACACGGTTCTCATTTTAAGTCAAAATCTAAGGTTTCAAACTATAAAAGTTCCTTTAGAAATTAATTCCGTAGTTTCCAGATTTTGCCTGGTAAAGCTGGTCAGTATTCAGAAGATATCCTGATATCCTGCTCTGGTGTCATATCATGTAATTTGATAATATATACCTAACATTTTCGGACAGACTCCAAAATTTAAACAGTCAAATCCCATCAAATTTGTCGAATAGTTATTATACACTGCAGGAAAAGTAAGAGACATTGCTCCATTAGCAATTTATAATTGTGTAAATAATGTATGTTAAAGTAAAACGGTTTTTTTATGAACAGAAAATGGTCCAGACAATTTCACACTTTTGTCACCGTAGCATTCTGTAGTATGAAAAAGTTACTAAATTATAATGGCATTGATGATATAATGTTAAATTAAATTGATCATGACAAATGTGTATTTTCAATAAGTAGGAATTTGCAGTTTAGAAATTAAAGAGATGCTGATTAAATACAGTTTTTCATGCAAAAAATTAGAAATCATAATGTATACTACTTCATTCTTAACATCTGACTCACAGAGGAAGTGAATTTCAATCCCAGTCTTAGCACAAAGCATTTGATGTTCAATTAGTTTGTTACAGTTATCACACAAAGATAATTCACACATACCAAGAAACTGCTTTGTTACTAGAAATAATCCTGTATTAGCAATAAAAGTGAATATAATTTAGTAAACCTACATTTCAATAAGTAGGAGCTTCCATGACTGGAAAATGCTAGTTACCCAGAATATTTTGCCTTGGATTACAAAAAAAGCTATATTAAAAATAGATAAAAGAGAAGCTGCTTTTATATTCTCAAAAGCTATTTCAGAAGTGCTATTAATTTGCAACAGTACACATATAACAATAAACCCAATATTTTCAAAGGCAATTATATATCATTATTTATAATTATTAATTACAGGATCACACATAATTTGTCATTGGATTAATGATAATCAGGTATAAATAACTCTAGTTTTAGTACAAAAATTCTGCTTACAAGAAAGAGCCACTTACAAGTATTTTTTTTAATCCGAAATAAAAAAGCCTGAATCACAAATACTAAATAGGAACTAGTTATC